>JAMKCH010030306.1:0-17578 GCA_023653785.1 Ophioderma brevispina
TACAAGTCCCCAAGAGGAATTCCAGGCCTGATCAACCTGGATGATGAAACTATCAGCTGGTTAAAGACGGATCTTCCACTGTGATTTTGGACTTGCACGAACGAACGTAGGTTACAATCATTCAAAAATAAAACAGTAAGGACAAATCAAGCCTTAGCTACAAAGTTTGTATTATTACAGTCTGTGTACAAAATTTGGTTGCAAATCAACCATATATCAATTAGTTGCAGTTCATTGGTTATATAAAATCATGATTAAATGACAATGTTTATAAAACCTGGCCAGCCAAGGGAACATTCATTAAGGCACCACTAATTTCAGTCAGTAGAGGTACAAAAGATAAATCCACACTCAGTGATTTGATTGCAAATTTGATACATCTGAATTGGGTTTTAATTAGGAGTACAGCATCATATTGACAAAAATTGCATGCAAAAACATGAGCAAATTATGGCCTTTCATCTGAAACTACTTCCGGGTAAATCAGGGGGTCCCAAAGACGATTGGAACACGCACCTTTAAAACATTAAGGATCTGCCGCTTCAAAAGACCCCATTTTAGCATTACAATTTTTGGCTATATTGAGTATGTCAAAAATTATAATCCCAAATATTTGGATCCCCATTAAAAAAGATTACAAAGTAGTAATGAAAGCATTTGATGGCTTACATAGGATGAACACAAATCTGATATCAACATGATGCAGTGACTTACTTATAGCTCTTGATCAATGCCTGAAAATATTCACACACAATGAAAATATATATACATAGGTAATGTACAGATAAGTTATCGACAGTGTTTTAAATGGTCTTTCTTACAGTGTTTCTGATTGGCTAACTATAATATATATCCATTTTAATAACCAGTTAAAATGCATCTTCTAAATATTAAGACTCAAGCCCTCTTCAGATATACCATCTTTTTTACCAAGTTCCATGTGACCAATCAGCAATCACATAAGTTCCACTGGCCAACTGGCAGAAAGTGCTCATTGGGTTAAGGTGGGTGTGAAGGCAGAATTCAAAGGAATTGTTTTTTGCCGTATCTTTTAATTATTGTTCCAACATATATAAAAGTATACATACTTGAGAAGGATATGACTCAAGGAATCCAAATATGTAATCTTTTTTCCCCAAAATTTGCCCCTTTTTGGTCGACAATTATTAATTTTATACAAAAAGATTTTTTTTTTCCCCGTATTTTTTTGTTCCCTATAAAAAAATGGATAAAAATGTCCTTGTCGAGTGTGTATTCCCGAGTCATTAGTTCTAGGGATCGGTATTCCTGTTTTTTTCAAATTGTGCACTATTTTTCATATTACGTGCCAAAAAAGCAAAAAAATCTGCCATGCGTCAATTTGAGCAACGCCACAGGATGTATTCAAATTTAAATCACGAATTTTAACAGAAATTAATAACTAAAAATACCGACTAGATTTTGAGATGCTCTATACAAGCATTTCATTTTTTACCTGTGCTGATATGGAATTTAGGTAACTAGGAACCAAAAATCATGAATTACGACGAAAGTGAATATAGAGAAAATGCCATTTTGTCAAAATGTTGTCCCTGTCGTTACAAAATAGAGCTTATATTCCAAAAACAAACGTTTCATATCTTATTCTTCACACTGCCTTATGCACAGGTCAAATTAATTCATCTGGATACTTATGATCAAAGTTTCCAACAATTTATGAGGCACAAATGGAAATTAAAATCCCATTCTGTTTGCAGAAGCAACTCACGTGGGCAAGCTATTTTACAATTGGATACAAATTACAATGGGTATGCGTCATCGAAATCGATACATCAAGGCGTTCCTGATGCGCTCATTACTTCCAAAGCTTTTGCTTGCATGCATCGCATTAGCACAGATGCGTATTGCGTAATACGCGATAATTACCCACCCTTTTGCAGTTCAGCCCATGTGATTTTTGGTGTCATAAATGTGTAACCTTAGTAAAAGTCAATGAAAAGAGGAAAAATGAATATATGATATTCTGTTAAAATATATGCAGACAGAAAACATGTTAATGCAAATTAATCATGAAAAAAACTAAAAAAACTGGGCATTGACTAAGTTCATACCTTAACACACCCACCTACAGTTATTTCGTGTTAAGAATTACTTGGCCTGTGAGTGCAAGGAAGTCGTAAGTGCAATAGCTGCCATTTGTTGAAAATTCCCAACCAAATATACTGTTATGCCAAGTCTGGTTAGTGGCTCCTGAAATGGTACTTCAGGCGACAAGGTCGCACAGACCGGAAGTTTAAAGAAGTGAGCCCTACAGGGAAAGTTTAAGTGTTAATTCAGGTGTGGCACAGTTCATATTTTTGCAAACTGAAAACTTAACAGAAATTCTCTCCAAACCTTAATGATTACATAATATATAAACGCAAACAATGTTTTAATATTAAACAGATATTACAAAATAAAAATTGATAGGGCATCTAATGAAGGAAGGATCATAAAGTATTGGTGTTTCATCAATGGTAAGTAGTTTTTGGGGTCCGTTCGCGAAACTCATACGTAAGCCTCCGTGTAGCTAGCTCAGAGTAGTCCTAATAATAGACCCTTAGTGGACAGTGTTTTGGATAATCAGTCCACTCAAGCATGACATAGGATGTACGGAGATTTACGACTGAGTTGCGGGGAACGACCCCTGGTATTTATCTTGACACAAAGAAACAAGACATCATCTGAAAAATATTCTCTTCGGTCTAGAACTCAACAGCTTGAGTACTCACAACACTCCATCCCCAGCCAATCTTTATCTCTAAACTGAAAATACTTAATTGGATATTTCAGATAAAGTTGAAATACGGAATCGTGATTTTGAAGATTCTTACTGGATTAAGAGTGATAATTAAAGGGGCACTTCACGATACAGAGCCTCATCCGACCGACTACCTGAAAACAAGCCAAGACATTTGTATTATCTGTAAAGATGGCCGTGTTCTTAGTATTGCACGGTGTGATGCCTGGGAAATATGATATGCAAATTCCATCGTATTTGTAACGAGCAGAAATTACAGCATATGGTTTATGGGATTTGTGTACCAAACTTTGCTCATAAACACAAGAATGCAAGATCGGAATCAAATGAAATTTTGGAAATAAAATTCTAGCAGACCTCTTATGAAACTCAAACTAAAATAGTGCTAGAATCACAAAATGTCCCTTTAAGTTTCACATTCCTTGATTACCGTTTCTGTCAACTTGTGTGTTTATTTAGACAAGGTTTAATCTTCACCTAGCCTTGTTCAAGGTGCTCTACCAACTTCATTCATAAGGAGTGGAGCATATCCCCTCCCAAAAACTAAAAAATGGCAAGAATTCACTCTATTAAAACCCTAATTTGAGGTCTCCAATTTCATCTGGCCTATGTTCTATGCTTCCACTAGCGAGGTCAATAAGTTCAACTCAAGCAGAGCGCCTTGTTCAGGGTCAGGCTTTTTCTGCATTTGCAAAAATTTGATAGTTTTATACAGGGAAGGTTAAAACCACAAAGCAATTTAATCAAGGCTGTTGCTCTGAGTAGCACAACCACTGCACCTGACCACAACAGGCCATTTTTTTGTTTATTTAATCTTTCTCTAGACAGGGTAACCCTAAAAAATGCTAAAGCACTGATTTCAAACATTAAAACACAGTGTTCGAAATAATTGAGAATAAATATTAATTATGCAGTACAGTGTGAAAAATAAGTTTGTCAGTTCTTGATCAAGGCTAATCTTCACCTTGCAAGGTTCTCCCACCACCTTGATTGTTCTTCATAATTTTGACAGTAGTATTCAAAATGGTAGTTCTGGAACAACAAATCTGAAAATGCAAGGTTTGTTAAGCAATTTCAGATTTTCCAGAATCACCATTTTGTATAATACTTATGAATACAAGGGTGTCAGAGTGTGTGTGTGTAATGTGCGTATGTGTGTGCGTGTGCATGCATTGTGTAATGTAGCCCCTAACACACAAATAACATGAGGTACAAAATTTACTATTGTTCAAGAATTCCCAGCCATAGCATTTGTTATAGTATAGATTCCATCAGCAACTATTTACTCCAGAAAAAAGTGGATGGGTCACTTCAATGGCAGCTATCTTCTTTGAATAAATTTGTCAAATAAATTAAAAATTACAAAATACATCGCGGTCCCCAGACCGTGAGTGTTGTCTGCCATCGCAGTTTGTGAATGGGGCCAAAGGTCACATGAGGCCACCAAGGTCACATGAGGTCACCAACATGTCACCCCACCTCGCCCCCTCCTTTCCACCAAGTTACATCATCGTAACCCTTACGAACTCATACGGCATGTAATATATTAAAGACACTATCAGTGATTTGATATATCAGAAAATCGAAAAATCATCAAAAATCAGATTTTGCATTTTTGTAACAAGTACAGGTATTCTAACATTACCCTGCAAATGATAGGACCAGAAGCAACCTAATAAGGACAAAATCGGAAATTTTAGTCATTATTGTCCGTTTGGACACAAACTACAACACGTAATTGAATGGAGATCGTTATCTTGGACACTGCCGTTTTTTTCCTTTTTTGTAATTCTTCAGTTGGAAAAAGTAACTTATGAGAATCCTACAGACTTATCCTTCACTTTTCTATTCCTGCAAATTTCAAATATTTTAAATCTTTCGGACACATAACACTGCATGTTTTAGAGGGTTAACATTTTGACCACAGACACACAGAGATACACAGAGACATACGGCAATTCTTGCAGACTACACAAAAATCTGAATACGTTATGAAATTCCCCTGGTGAAATCCAATGTAGTAATGTTTCTAATGAAAATGCACACTTCCACCATTAAATGAATCAATCCAACGTTGCGTGTGAGCATACGTTCATTAACATACACACGGTGCAATTATTCAATCACATATCTTCTCTCATACTAAATATTTATGAATGTTGCATAATGGCAGTACACTAGACCTGGGCTTTCAAAATATAGATAATAGACTCAGCCCATGCCCTGTACTAACAAGACAGTTGATATTTACATCCAGTTTGAGCCGATACTGGAATTTGGGACTGAATTGATTGCATGAGATGGGAGTCTGGATTACATATATTATTTATCAAGTAATTGCATTACAAGTTAACAATGCAACCATCTTGACAGGAGAAGAGCACATCAGAGTACATATGGCACAAATGCATATTTGTGCACTGTCAAAATCATCAATTTTGTTATATTCCAGTGGAAGTAATTATTGAACAGATAACATACTAAACATACATCAGAGGCACAGCTCACCCATGTTGTACTTTACAAAATATATACTGAATAGACTATTGAAAACTCACTCATTTCTATGATGTATTTTTGTGTCACCTGCCTTCAGGCAGGAACACTGTCCACTGTTGTTGTAGTCTGTTGTAGAGATTAACCGATCCAGGGTTTCCTCTGCCGATCCGATGGCCGATATTTTTTTGGTAGTATCGGCCGATCCGACGAATCGACGATTTGCCCCATATATTAAAGATCGCACCGAGTTCAAATTCTTAAACTTATGAATTGGCGACGATGATTATAATCCACAAATCTGTGCAGTCCACATTTGCTTTGTGTTCTGATGAGGAATTTCGGAGGAAAGGTTACCTTTTGAGCAACTCTCGTCTCACAATTCTACTTAAAAAACGGAAAAATTACCCATTATACTTCATCCCTTTCATTCATTCATTACATCGGCTGAGAATCGGCACCCCTGACACATTTTTTGCCGATCCATTTTTTTTGCGCTGTTTTGCAAAATAGGCCCGATCCAATGTCCGATACAAATATTGGTTTAATCTCTAGTCTGTTGATGTTGTAGTCCTCTAGTGTTGTCTGTTGCGTTTGCATAAGGACTTTCCAAATATACGTAAACCAAATATTGTTGTGCCCAAAACTATGATCAGAAAATGTGTATGCTCATTATAATACTTTTGGCACCTCAATTCTAGTTTCAACACCATTTCAGGAGAATCCACTGTCTGGGTTGAACTTAAACTTTTCATTGAGGTCGATTTTAACATTTTTTCCAGCCTATTTACAACTTACCTTCATAACCTTGACCTTATCCATGTTGCCTTAGACCTCAGCACAAATGAGGGATCCCAGTTGCACTTTGACTCAAGTTTGGGTTTAAATCCATTGAAGTATGCGGATATACAGCAAAATGTTAACCCTTTTTCCACAACAGACATCAACACAACATCATCAACAACAGACTATAACAGTGGGAACAAGTGATCCCTATGTGTCTTTCCTTGCTAGGCAGTGACCCAAAAAATGTTCCAGTTCGAGTAACGGGGCAGGGTGTATACGTTAATAACTGTGCATATACTTCTTGCCAGAAAAAATGGACAAAATCAATGAACGTGATGCTGACATTTTGATGCATTGGACAAGCCTCAAAATTCAGCGCAAGTGCATTGATTTTGTCCATTTTTCGAGCAAAGTAAATGGGCAGTATTAACCTAATTCATACACGACAGAAAAACAAAAGAAGTTGCCATGATTAGTTATGAAAGAGTAGTTTAAAAAAATAATTTATTGGATATACAAACTTACCCACTGGCTCAAATAAAATTGTTCCTGCGTGACGCATACTTGTCAGAAAGCACCTACGCCAGTGCAACTGGACATTTCAATCCACGGACGCTACATTCGCAATATTTTGTTAACGGCTTCACCGATTTGCTGCTGTATATGCGTAAATACACAAGAGTGTATGAATTTCTTAATAGTTAACCCTTCCCGGGGACTTTGGGTCAGAAGTAGCCCAGATTGAATTACCAATTAATATTCATGAAAAGCCCTTGGCAGCGTGACCTTGAAAATAGAACTCAGTTTGGCCTAAAAACGAGTCATTTCAAAGTGTGATTTGATTGTACTGTTGCCTTCCTTAAAAATATAGTCACGTTACCCCTGCGACTTCCACTTTTTTTTTATGATTTTTTACAAACTTCTTTTATTCGTTTAAGAAATTATAATATGCTAACCTTTGCAAAATCTGCCCACCAAAACCCAAAATACAAGGAAACACTATGGGCATCTCTACAAACTGATCGTGCCAAATCCAAAGATTTGGATCAAGTTATAGCAACTTGTGCGCTGTTACCCGAGTAGCCGTAAGTAGCGCTCGTTGTAAATTTTTCTTAGTGAGAATCGTGAAATTCATAGGGACAGTCGGATGCAAAACCGTTCGATTTTTGTATAAATTTCACGTTTTGGAGTCTTGGAATTATATTTTTAAATCCTGAGTAATCAGCGGAACCTGTCAACCAAAAACTGTTTTGCCGATATGTGTGAAATTGAGAGCAGGACAGAAGAAGACATATGATAAAGTTACTGGATGTCCGGGATCGGGTGCATTGCAGAGAAACGGCCAGTATAGGCGTTTCGTGTGTAATTTGATCTGTGTAGTGAACTTACAAACTAATTACAAGTGCCGGCGGTAACATTCGAATTTACCGGGCATTTGTAAGATGTGTAGGTTCGCTACTCATATACATCATTAGAGGACGGACCCGGCTCTACACCAAAATCGTCATGGAAAGGGTCCAGGACTACCGAGAGAGTAAAAAAAATAATACAAATAATTATAAAAATACAGATTATCAATGTTATTATGCATAAAGCAGCTATCGATTTTCCAAGGGTATGGTTCATAACTCCCATAGGTCCAGGAAAGTGTTTTAATTTAAACTAATAGGCTCTCAACAGGAGTAGACAAAGCACACCCTCTAATAATTTTAAGATTAGGTCCACCATCCAGACCCAGATTCCTGAGTAGTGATTGACAAAAGCATATTAAAAGACATCACTATTAAAGTGCATTTAAAATGTTGATATAAAAAGTAAAAAAAACCATTTATAAAAAATTTTAAATTTTAAAATGTTAAGAAACATGATTGATAAAATATTTCGTTGTGTAACGTCCACAACTTTAATTTGCTCATTGTTTATGTAATAATATATTAAAAAGATTTAATATAAAAAAAGAAAAATTAAAAAAAAAAAAATTGATGCCAAAAATGTTACACAGGAAATCATTACTTTGCCTTGGATTTTGTCTCCTTTCCTGAAATTTTTCTCTAAATTCCCTCTCCTCCAAGAAAGCTAGCCGCCAATCAAAATACTGTGAACTATATTTGATATAAAAAGATATAACTGTAAAACCAATTTCTGTTTTCCAACAAGGAACTAACAGAATCATAATCTTTGGTAGCCCTAAATGGAACCACCAAATTAAATTTTAAAGGGGCATTTGTGATCAACAGCCTCATCGCTATACTAAAAAAAAATACTGCAAGTTAAAAACTTGCAAGACCCCCATGGCAGGGCAAATATGCAAATGGACTAATTGAATATGCAAACAGAGTGATGGACAACATTGCATGGGTAAGAAGGAGGAATCTACGCACAATATCTCCATCGACTTTTTTTATTTTGGATCACCTGAACTGTTGGCTTTAGTATTGTATTTGTGCTAAAAAATTTGCGTATGAAATTTGCTGTCCGTACACATATAGATATTTTAAGAGTGAAAATTAGTTTTTTTTGGACATCGTTTTTGGAAACCAAAACCTTTGGCATTCTTTTTCTTTTAAAAAAAGACAAAACTTAAAAAAAAACATTTTTGGTGAAAATTTTGAAAAATAGTTCTACTTTTTTGGAAAAGGGCGAGTCACAATACTTCCTCATCAATCACCTCTAATTTTCACGTGAGTCCACAATACAAACATGGACAACCATAATTTTGGTTGTATAAGAAATGACCTTTGTGGAAGACAATAAAAGCTCATAGCACTCATTGCGCATTATTTAGTGATTGTACATGTGCAGAATTCTCTCTTTAGATCTGTGGTGCAGTCCTGACAGGGGAAATAGCCCCTTTTCCTTTCCCTTTTCTTAGTAGGGATGGTTTATGTTCCCATTCGCGGCAGGACGTGATTCCGTTATTCTCCGTGCCAGAATTGACGGGTCTCTTTTATTCATGCTCTTTGCTTCTTCCTCCTCCTTTTCATTGTCTATTTGTTGCTGCTTCTTGGAGCATCTTCAGACGGAAGCGTTTATCTTTACCCTCCGTGAATGAAGGGATATCAACTGTAAGACCATTGGTACAGAGTAATTACTGGGTATTTTTTTCCCCAGAGGAGCAATCTACATGTGTTACTAAATCGGTGATATGAGCCCATGTCTTCTAAAATAATAGTTCTATAGAGGTAATATCTGCATATATGTAAACAACACCATTAGAATCTGTAGAAAATGTGAAATGTAATGCGTGATCACAAATATTTACTACATTAAAAAATATATGAAGACATAATATCCTATAAACCTTCACCGGGGACTGGACCTAGTATGCAAGCAGCAGTTTTTTGACCACCGGGCCCATGCTCCAGGGAGGAATGTCTCCCCCCCTAACATCAAAGGGCAGATATGGTTTTCTGTGAATTGTTCCCCTTTAACCTGAAAAAAATGAAAAATTTTTATTATATCTAAAGAAGCAAGTGGGATTTCGAACCTCAGACCAATCTGCCGTGAGGTTAGCTAACATAAGGCCAGCGAGGACTGGTGTGCCAGATTTTCATTATGATCCTTGATAAAATTTAGGAATAATACTAAACGATACTGTATTGTGATTACATCAATATAATGAAAAGCTTCACTCTCGATTGGTTGTCAAACTTTGCTCCAGGAACATTACAGTTGTGGTCAAAATCTCACTCTTGTGCGACCTCAGTATTGCCATGAGCAACCAGGGCCCTTTAATTTATGTTGAAATAAGTTGTAAACCTCCTTCCCTAAACTATTCCCATTGCACAAAGTCATAATATAATTCAATATCAAAACCATATTATATATCAAAAAACATGAGTTAACAAATATTAAAAAGTAAAAAAGAGATTTTTCTTTCAAAAGTTAAACTTGACCGAATGATGGACAGTGCAGTATATAACATTGAATGCCCGATAAAGCTTTACTGATGGGAGCATTTGTTTTGTGTTCCCTACAATACGTACCAGTATTATTTGTTGTTTGAGTTGTTTAACTGTTTGCTGTCTGCCTTGGGTCACCACTCTATAGTAGTACACGGGCCAAAGGTAAGGACCAGGAAAAATTCTCAATGGTGTGAAGTAGAGGTACAAATCTGGGTTGATCAGTGTGTTTAAAGTTGAGAAAAGCCTAATTCTTATTACCGTCAGGCCGCATATCTATCCTGTGAGTGAAAACAACTCTACCCTACACAGACCCCAAACTATTACCAGGCACGAGGCTAGAAAATGCATGAGTACAAATATGAACGTCAACTCTAAAAAAACACCATAGGGCAGGAAATCACTAACGGGCCAGCGGACACCTCGGGGTTGCCCTGCTGGTCAGGGGAATGGGGCCCGTGGGGCCCCGGTTTTGTTCACACCCATGATGTGAAATTCTTTAGCTTCATCCCTTTACCCCTTCCTCCCGGGAGATAAGCTAGAGATGAGAGCCTGTTTTGTTAGGGATCAATAAACTGTCACTTTTTAAGAAATTAGTTATTTATGGATCATTGATATACTACGTGAAAGGATTCGATGTGTGAGTGCAAGAAGGGTTGTATGTGCAATAGCTGCCATGTGAACATCTGTGCGCTGTCGTGATTACATTCTGTTGTGCTGCAATGTATTAGGATAACTACATTTATTTTTTCTTGAGTTAGGGCTATTAAAAACGGTTCTGTGGACTTGTGTCGCCTGAAGAACCATTTCAAAGAACCATTGTACAAAGGCGGAAAAATTAATATGTTATGTAAGGAATTTGACAAATGGCAGCTATTCACATACGACCTTCTTGCACTCCACATGACAAAATACCCTTTTGCCATGTTATGAAAAACTGTGATCCAAAGTGGTACCCATTGTGAGTACAGGTAAAATTTTTTTGCCAACAAAGAAGTTATGGCATGGGAATTCCAGATAAGTTTTGTCACAGACGCACCACCGTATATCCTTACCATAACACTGCTAGCTACTGCTACACCACTCCAGGTGTGAAGAATTCCACAATAAAAGCCCACACTGAGGTTTTGGAAGAGATGAGTTCTGTTACAATAGTCAAGTCGAGTTCTTCCTTTGAATGGAACCCATGTTGATGACGGTGGAATTCTGTAAAGAATAGAAGTCAACTTGCAATGTTGGATTCTACCATACTGGTGTCACTTATTTTGAAAACAATTCAGATTTAAATAAATTAATGCACAAAGGTGTTAAAAAGTGCATTTTTTTTTAAAGAAATTTTTAACTGCTATTTTCAGAATTGACATATGTTAGACATAGTGGCTGTTGTGTTGTAGGGTCACTTAAAATTAGATGAAAACCTCAAGACTCCGGAATTTTTTTTTATTAACCGTCCGAACACCTGTGTAACTCATTACATAGGCACCATACACGCATTAACATATGCACCATGCATGGTTATTATCTAATCATATAGTAAATTCTGTGCAGATCCTTTGGTGGATTGCCACTTACGTTCATATGTTTCATATTTTACACTCTGATTACCTAGTATTATAGAAAATGAAAGGCAAAACTGGTGGATTGGGGGGCTCAATTTTTGGAGTGGGGCGTGTGGCACTAAGTACCAAACTTTGGGCTTATGACGGAAACTTTTGGTTGAAGTAGGGTCTTCGTAACGGGGGGGGGGGGGGGTGGGGGGGGGATTGTTTTGTTTGGCAATTTATGGCCATTGGAATTTGAGGTCAGAGCTTGAAGAACTGGCAAAATTTCCCCAACTAAAAGCCTGTATCCTAAATTGTAATGATTTTGTGCAAGTAGTGGTCTCAAGAACTGAAACATAGTTGAACAGGGCTCTCAAGAGCTGCAAAAGAGGCATGACTGGGGGGTGGTCCCCACCACTGCACATACCTGTACCACTGACCTCTACACATTGTTAGTGGGAAGTTGCATTTTGCCCTGCACAATGTGGCTTCACCTTATCGTCCAAGTTAAAGGAATTTTGTATAACACTAAGAACATCTTTGTGGAATATGTGCACCAGTAGGTGTATGCATTGTTTCCCGCCATTTTGGTAAGGCAAAAAGCAACTTCCTGTTTAGTTGTTTCAATCGGCGACTCAGACCCGCTATCCATGTGTAGAGGTCAGCGATCCATATCACCATTTTAGGTCAGTACCCCCAGGAGTGCATTATGGGATGGGTTTCATAGCTGCTGTTGTTTGGACTGAAAAATATTTTTTACTAATGTTCTTGAATTGAAGCATAACTGATGCTCAACTAATTTAAAGAGACATGAGGAAATTTCTAGAAAGAAGCGCCCCCATTTTTTGTTGACCCCAGTTTTTTGCCATATTTGGAATGCTTACCAACGTATTAGATCACAACTGAAGTGAATAAGCCGAAATACGCTGCTTTATTTATAAGATGATGATTTAGTATTTTCTGTCGTGCACGACAGAAATCAATCATGGTTTTCTATTGTGACGATTACTTAGCTGCAGTTCAAAACAATTAAGGTTTGCGGTTTTCTTTTGTACTTGTTTGTTCAATAAATCTTCTAATGTTCTGGTAGGTGATCTATGACCATCCAGTTAAATTAGAGAAATTTTTATCCTCCAAAAATCTCCTCTTGTCATTTAATCAACAGTTTATTCTCAGTGCTAGAATACAGAGTGTGGATATGATGTGGTGTGCATTAATCCATTATAATATTGGCCTTCTATACTCTCTGCCAGAATTGGTTCAGAGTTTGTACCGCGCGTGACGTGTACAACACGAAATGCCTGCCTATTGGCTTATCGAGTATGTGGGGGGGTGGGGGGGGGGGGGTCACCTCCCAATTGGTTTATTAGCGCACCTGGCTACCCCGTACATCCGCCCCGTTTATGCAGATTTTACAACACGCACGTTGCCACCTCTGAACAATTCCGATAGCAACCTAATTATTGTTTACTTACTCTGACAGACATATGCACAGCTCCTGCCATATTCCAAACATAAAACATAAAACGAGTAAGAAGATAGTCTTGGACAGGCCAGCTCTCCAGGGTTGTAGTGAAGGTTTACAGTTAGCTAACACACTGACCTATAACAAAAAATAAGACATTGTAGTGATCCTAAACAGGATTAAACAGATTATCCTATTGACATATTCCAAACATAAAACAAGCAAGAAGATAGTCTTGGATAGGCCAGCTCTCCAGGGTTGTAGTGAAGGTTTACAGTTAGCTAACACACTGACCTATAACAAAAAATAAGACATTGTAGTGATCCTAAACAGGATTAAACAGATTATCCTATTGACATATTCCAAATATAAAACATAAAACAAGCAAGAAGATAGTCTTGGATAGGCCAGCTCTCCAGGGTTGTAGTGAAGGTTACAGTTAGCTAACACACTGACCTATAACAAAAAATAAGACATTGTAGTGATCCTAAACAGGATTAAACAGATTATCCTATTGACATATTCCAAACATAAAACAAGCAAGAAGATAGTCTTGGACAGGCCAGCTCTCCAGGGTTGTAGTGAAGGTTTACAGTTAGCTAACACACTGACCTATAACCAAAAAATAGAATTGTAGTGATCCTAAACAGGATTAAACAGATATCCTATTGACATATTCCAAACATAAAACAAGCAAGAAGATAGTCTTGGACAGGCCAGCTCTCCAGGGTTGTAGTGAAGGTTTACAGTTAGCTAACACACTGACCTATAACAAAAAATAAGAATAGGTTAAAAAAAAGGTATAAAGGGAAAAGGGGACGGACTTGTGTACACAGGAACGGAGTGCCCATCTCTCTTTCGAGCGATTGGGCAGACTCTACCCCATATAATGTTGCTGTAGGGGGATCCGCTACACCTCCTCTACAGCGAGTCTTTACCTTTCCAACATGAATTAATGCCGGTACCCATTTTACACCTGGGTAGAGAGGAGTAATTGAGGTAAAGCGCCTTACTCAAGGACGAAAACACATTGGCCTCAGGGGGCTCGACTCACACCTTTGGGGTACGAGCCTGGCGCTTTAATCCACTGGACCACCAAGAAATAGGGTGATCCAAATTAAATTGAATCAGTTAGCTAACACACTGACCTATAATGCAAATAAGAAATAGGGTGATCCAAATTAAATTGAATCAGTTAGCTAACACACTGACCTATAATGCAAAATAAGAAATAGGGTGATCCAAATTAAATTGAATCAGTTAGCTAACACACTGACCTATAATGCAAAATAAGAAATAGGGTGATCCAAATTAAATTGAATCAGGTTTTTTAAAATATTCCATGAAAAGTGCCCCAAGGGGTAAACTAAATTCCAATTGTAAAATCTTTGCATAACTATGGTACCAGGGATAGCCTAAATAATTTTGTTGTTCCCAGAAATTACGGTAATGTTAGTCACACCTTTTTCTACAGTGGCATCAAACACTGGAATTCATTACCAAATTTCATCAAGCAGATTACCAATATGGCCCAGTTCAGAAAGGCCATCAAAAAACATCTGATGGATCAGGCCATAATAGCAGAGCGGAGTTCAGTCATCAAGTATTAATTAGACCTGCTTTTCTTTTGGTTCTGCGTTTTGTGCAATATTGGGGTTTGGGTGGTGTTAAATTTATTTATTTATTGCATCTGTTTGGCTGTTTCTGCTTGTTTTCTCCACCCCTCTTTTTCTTAAAGAACCCCAATAGAAAAAAAGCTATTCTTGAGGCTTTTTGGGCTATCCTTGGAACTCTTTCAATGTTTACTCCATATCCCCAAAATTCCGCTTTTATATCTGGTAAATCATGCAATCGAGCAATTTTTGTATGTATGTTTATTTTTTTATATCTCTTTGCTGTCCTTCTATATTTTGGTATGCAAGTACTGAATAAATATTGAATTGTAGCGATCCTAAATAGGATTAAATTTTCTAGAGACAACAGATTATCCTATTGACATGGATTAATTGTTAATACCAATTGATCTGATAATCATTTTAACTTTTATTCTAAGTTAACGGACACTATACAAAAAGCTGAACAGAATGGGCTTTGCAGCATTTCCAAACTTGGTGGGTGTGACCCACATGTGGGGTCATGGGTTCATAAGGGGGTTGCAAATCTAACTTTGATTAAAAAGGGAACTTGGGAAAAAAGGTTATGAAATCCTAATCTTTCATTTGAAGCCATTTGTTCTGTTTTCTATTTCACTGAATAGGTATCAGTAGAAGTCTTTCACAGCATTCAGGACAGTATTTCCCAACCTGGAAGTTGTGATCCAAGTATGGGTCACGGGTCACGAGGGGGGCGCAAATCTAACCGTTGCGGTTAGTGAATGATAGGCTTAACACGACCTTTGACCTTGTTGTTTTGTGCCTAGGTCCTATACTGGTATAAAATTGGATTCTTGAGGCTCAATACTCAACTTTATTTGTCACGCCATGATTGAAAAAAATATTGGGCGAGACGAAGTCGAGCCCAATATTTGTTCAACTCATGGCGAGACCAATAAATTTGGCATTGGACGAAAAAAGAATCCAATTTTATCATTATTATGTTTTGAGAATCTTGTGTCCTATAGTACTATACACATTTCATTTTAAAAGTAGGTACATGTAAAAGGAACCATAATTAGAAGCTATAGAAGATGATGCATGGAATATGCAGAGCAAATAATACCAATAGACACTATGAAACACTGAGAAACAGCAAAAGCATGGAACCACCAAAATGTGGACACCACTAAAGACATAGAATCACCTAACACCAGGAACCATCAAACACCAGGAACCATCAAAGGCGTGGGACCAGCCACGCATTCAAATAAAAGACATCAAACAACAGGAACCACCCAACACTGGGAACCACCCAGACATGGAACCACCAAAAAACACCCAACACTGGGAACCACCCAACACTGGGAACCACCCAACACTGGGGACCACCCAACACTGGGAACCACCCAACACTGGGAACACCCAACACTGGGAACCACCAACACTGGGAACCATCCAACACTGGGAACCACATAACACTGGGAACCATCCAACACTGGGAACCACCCAACACTGGAACCACCCAACACTGGGAACCATCCAACACTGGAACCATCCAACACTGGGAACCATCCAGACATTGAATCACCTACTGTGAAACAGCAAATACTGGAAACCACCCAAAACATGGAAGAAAGACTGAACTCACGACCACCCCACCCCAAAATGAAACATCCTTAAATTGTATCAACAATCAGGTTACCCCCCCCCTGGTCAGCATGTGCATAAATAATGAGTCCAAAGTGGTGAAAAAATTGGGCACCCAGGTTTCTGCTGGAAATTGATGACTCAAACTCTCATTTTTATTGGTTCTCACCAGCTGTATAGTAATAATATAGGACGGAAGATTATCAAAAACATAAAAGGGGTCATATTGCGCATGGGCAGTCCAATATTTTGAGTAGTGGATGCCGGCGCAGCCGGCATCCACTACGATAAAAATATGGACTGCACATCCAATATGACACGATAATAGTATAGCAAACAACAAAGCCTATATTTTATTCTCATTCTTATTTAGTTTTGGTTGTTTTAATCACCGAAAATATTTTTATTTTAATAATAGTAGTTAAAAAGGCAAAATTATTCCCCCGCTGTCAAAAATGAACCAACCGTACTAGCTGCGTGCACTGTTTAACCTTATACACGCGCGTGTAAACACTTGCACGACGACGCAGTATCTAATATCGCCCATATATAAGATAGGCAAAAACCAATGATATTGCGTGTTTGCAGTACTGAACCCCCGCCCACTGATAAGAATCACTGTTAGAAGTGCCCACGTTAAAGGATTCGTGTCCCAGAACAGAAATCAGTCCAAACAAATCACAGGGAATTGCACTACACATTTGAAAAGTTTGAATTCCGTGCACTATAAGGCCACCAAAACAAATTCTATTACAAACATGGCACTTCTACAGGGAGCTTAGTAAGTATGCAAGATTCTTGGAAGCTTTTCAAACATTTCTTATAGTAGATTTCAAATTAAGTGAGAGTTCGTGCATATTTCCAAAGGGGTGATGTTGATATGGGGTTCAATCCCTGGGCATGCTGAGACTAGGCCTCTGTTGCCATTACAAAACACACTGTGTTATAGTACGAAGTTACTTTACAAAATCGGCTTACTGGAAATTGATGCCTTGCAGTTCTACAATGGTCTATTATGATAGGACTTATGCCATTGTTGGCCGGGAAGTCAAACTTTGCATCTAATCTCATAATACAAGGTCTGGCCCATTTTTGATGGCCAAATAATAAAAACTTAGACGTGTTATGTGTGCCATATAAGAATCCATTATTTCTCCAATGCTGTGATAAGGAATGATATTTGCAGTGTCAAAGATACGTTCTGTTCAAATAACAATATTTAATAAAATAATTGCTGGTGTTTTCATCCTGATATTGAAATATTTCAACTGAAACATCCAAGCTAAAAATGTATTTTAGGTCAACATTTATTTAACAAGCTACATTCCTATACATTTTATGAATACCATAAACTTTTTAACTGTGGC
>JAMKCH010030307.1:0-26378 GCA_023653785.1 Ophioderma brevispina
AGACATTTCTATACAAAGTAATGCAACAAAGCAGCGATACGTTCTCCATTATCTTTGAGCAATTGTAACCTGATGTGAAGAATTCATTCCTTAGTTATCAAAGTAGACACTTTTCTGGAAGGAGGAAAATTGATGAGGAATTCAAATATGCAGTTAGTTTTTGTTTGTGAGGTATGGTTAAAATGTTTTGGCTGAAATTATATAAAAATTTTGTGAAAAATAACCACTTTTGGATCACCCTGTACCAAACCGGTACCAAAAAATAAAGAATTACATTTGTAATCATTTGATGCTTATAATACTGTTCCAAGTCCAAAATAAAATCATCTTTAATTGAAATCATTGACACATTCCTCCTTCGAGATTAAAGATTTGTTTAATATTTGATATGAAATTTAATGTTTCACACTGTGTATCTTCGAGTGTCACCCTGTTACATTAAAATGTTTTGGATGCAGTAGCTTCCTTATGACCTCAGCTTTTAGAAAATGTAACTTTACTATATTAAGATGATTACTTTTTCGTTATTGACCAAAGAGGAAAATTCCGAATAGTTTTGAACAAATTTAATGTGTGGACGCTAAGTCTGGTGATTGAGTTTTAAACGTTTATGCCATTGTATAATGCTGATGTAGTGCAATGAGTGATACGATTTAGATTATAACGATTCACACCAAGCAAATTCTAGTATGCAACACAATGGCCCAGCATATCATGCATGAGCAAGTTAACTCGCACTCTCACTATTAAAATATAATTCACAGACACAGTCAATAACTTTCATTCACCAATAACAGGGTGTCCCAAAAAAAGTGGTTTGCAAAGCAGATAAACCCTGATTTCTCAAAATACCTAAAGCGTGAATGTAATTCTAATGGTGACAATAATTATACTCTTCTTGTAATTAAATTGTGCCAAATTATTCCATGACAATCCGCTCACGCAACCAGGAGATATGAAGAATTATTAAGGCCATCGGTTTTCACCCATTCAAGGGATTTACACAATTAACATCATTTGTCAGTGCTGCTGTCGGTCGTGAGCGATTCCAACACATTGAATGATACTGCTGTATCATGGCATACCATTTAAATAGGAACAATACTAAGGAAATACAAAATGCACAGGATATTAGTTTTGTAGATTTATTATAGTTGCAAATATGCATTAGGAATAATAAACATGGCAATGAGTGAGCATTCAGTCGCCATTCTAAAAATTCATAATCAGCACAAACTAAAACTTTGCCCGTATTAGTCTATTTGTTATCTCTACCTTGTGCTGTTTTTATGATAACTAAACTTGTTAAACTAAGTGGCCCACAGGTGTTTAAATGGAATACATGAACACATTACTGTTTTACAAGAGAAAAAAAAATTATAAAATGCTGCTTAGTGACTGAAGTCCTTTGCCGGGCCAGTAGCAGTAACCTGTTTGTCTGGCATCATTTTTCCAGACCCAAAAGGTGTAAGCCAAACAGATACGATTTTCTTGAAGTTCTCATCTTTGTGAAGGTTTATAAATAAACAATTGGAGGACGTGCCTTAGCGTTATCATTTAGTCAATGCCACACAGATTGAAACACAAATTATCTGATGTGTAATGAAATCACTAACTGTGTAAATCACATTGGAATGGATGAAAAACGGAGGGTCTTTAATAATCGTTTGATATCTCTGGCTTGCATGCGCGGATTGTCATGGGATTTACAAGGTGATAACAGGCGAACTCGTATTTACGCGATGCGTGATAAGATTTCACTATATAACCGTCTCACACCAAGCAGATCTATTATGGCAACACAATGGCCAGGCATATCATGAATGAGCAAGTAACTCGCCACTCTCACTATTAAATCTCAATGCAGCAGGACACCGTCAATAACTTTCACACCAGTACAGGGTTGTCCAAAAAAGGTGGCTGCAAGCAGATCAACCCTGATTCTCACAACTACTAAAGCTGTGACTTTCATTCTCATGGTGAATATATATACTCTTTTGCTACATGGAAATTCCCATGCAATCCGCCACGCCAAACCAAAAGAGAGGACGATCGAATGAGAGATTTGTACGTACCGGCAAGATGCACAAGGCGACATCTCGTTTTTCACCCATTTTCCAAGGGAGTGTTGAAGGAGATACCAAGTTAACATCATTGCAGGTGCAGTCGGGTGAGGCCGAGATGTTTAAAGAAAGAATAGATCAGGAGGGGAAGGAGGCAGAGAGGCGAGCAGCGATACGGAGGTAGAACGTCAACGGGACCCAGGGACCGGGGATAGCAACGGGGGTACAGTGGCGGGAGCACGTGGCGGCGCGCGCCTACACCTCGACAACGACGAGGCCTGCCAGCCACAATGCGAGAGACACGTAGTCAGAACGCAGCAACACGTGCACCAAGCGCGCGAGCGAGCAGCCGTTCACCCCCGTGCAGCCGGGCAGGCCACTGAGGAAGCGAGCGGAGGGCTACGAGTCGGAGAGAGAGGCGAGGAAGGCTGCAGCGGAACAGGCGGCGGCGAGAGAAACGGCGGGGATGAGAGCGCTAGATGATAAGTTTGCAAATAGGCATAGGGAATAATAAACATGCAATGATTGAGCCTCAGTCGCATTCTAAAACAATCATTAATCAGCACAAACTAAACTTTGACCGTATGGTCTATTTGTTTCTCTACCTGTGCGTTTTATGAAACTAAACTGAAATCAGAGAGTGGCAATGTGTTTAAAGGTCATTACATGTAACCAATACTTTTTACAAGCAAAAAAAATTAAATGCTTATGACATGAAAGTCCTTGCTCGGCAGTAACCTGTTTGTCTGGCATCTTTTATCCAGACCCAAATGTGTAAATGACACAACAGATACGATTTTTTGAAGTTTCTCATCTTTGGGAAGGTTTCATAAATTAAACACAATTGGAGGAACTGCCTTAGGTTATCATTTAGTCAATGCACACGATTTGAACCACCAATTTATCTGATGCTACTATAACACTAACTGTGTAAATCCCATTGGAAAGGATGGAAAACGGCGGGCGTTAATAATGAGGTTGAATATCTCTGGCTTGCATGCGCGGATTGTCATGGGATTTACACAGGTTCTAAAAGCGAAACCTGGTATTTACGCGATGCCTGTAAAATAGGAGAAATTAAAAAAAGAGAAAGGGAAGAAAATTGAACGGAAACGAATGGGGGTAGGCACGAGTAAAAGGGAGTGGAGAAGGGCAACGGCAACAACAGAAAAAAAGACACAAGAAGCAGAATAAGAAGACAAAACAGCAGCCACAGGAAGCGCGAACTAAAGAAAATATAGCCAAAAAGAAGGTGTACAGCAACACACCTGCAGGCAACAGATGACCCCACGGCCGCGCCCCAACACTCCCCAGCGAGACGACAAAAACCCAAAATGCATCCCAAAAACCCCCCCACTACACCCCACCCCTCCGTACACACCCCTGTAAATACCACACCAACCCCCTACCCCAATACCCTATACCACGCGCTCCCTTTCCCCAACACCCCGTCAACCCGACAGTGCCCGCCCACAAGCACCCAGCAACTACCCTGGTCATCGCCGCGCGCAAAATAAGGCAACACACCAACCCCCGCCCAACACCCGAAACACTCCGCACACCCTCCCAAACACCATGCAACACCCCACCCCCTCCCCAACACCCGCAATACCACCCCCTCCCCAACACCCAGCCAACACCCAACGCCCCTCCCCAAACACCCCGCAATACCCAACCCCTACCCAACACACCGCAATACCAACCCCCTCCCTAGCACCCCGCAACACCCCACCCCCTTCCCAAAACACCCCTCCCCAACACCCCCCTCCCTCTCAACACCAACCCCTCCCAACACCAACCCCCCTCCCCAAAACCCCACCCCCTCCACAAACACCCCAACCCATCCCCAAAACCTCACCCCTCCCCATAGCATAGTAGTCTCATTTAGTGAAGTTTGCCTATCCGATGCACCGTTCAGGGATACAGCAATTGCGCATATTAATTAGCTCATTGGCATACCATAGCCACATATACCACATGTAACTTTCAAATTGCAAAAAAGATCTGTGACCATGAAGGCTATTATGAGCGCAGCATGGAGTATCCAATGTACAGTTTAAAAAAATAGCAATTACGCTGATTTTTGCATATTAATTAGCTCATTTGCATATCAATATGCCCGAAATACGCCAAATATAATCAGGTCAAGAACTCTTCAGTCCGCTTACATCCACCAGTTACATATTATACGTGACAGAACTCCGAAAACGTGTAAACCAGGGCCTTGCAGGAAAATTCTCATAAATATGCAAAATTAGATACTAATTAGCATATTTTACGGCCACAATCTAAATCAGGTCGAGAATTCGTCAACCCGCTTCTTTCACCAAGTACATCATTGTCGCCCTTAGGAACTCCAGATAAAGTGTATACAAAATGGGTTAACATTTTTGTCACAGACGGCGAACGACGACGGACGGACGGACGACGGACGAACGGACGAACGGACGCTGGCTTAGTCATAGTCCGTTCCGAATCGTTCGGCGGGGACAAAAAGAGTATAATAATATCCTCCAGAAATGAAAATTCACAGCTTCAGCAGTTTTGGAGAAATCGAGTATCTGCGTGACCCACTTGTTTTTATCAGGGGGGGGGGGGGGGTTTTTAGTGAAACGATCTGCTCGATTTGCGGCCCCATTGGGGGATTTTTGGGGGATTTCCAAACGGTAATTGGGGGAATGACTTACGTACATTTACTATTGGCAGTCTCGGTCCCAGTGGGACATTAAAAAATCGTCTCTTAAACCTTTGTTCAAAAGATCTTAGTAATATCATGATTAATAATAAGAAAAAAATATGGATTCAAAACCGTCAGGGTTAGTGGATTAAACCCGCGGCAAAATAGTGTAATTTCCAATAACGGTCATGGAGATTTAAATATTCGTGACCAGGCTAGTCTTTAGTCAAGCCCGTGTGTAACCGTGCGAATGCGTAAGAGCGGGGCCCCTTCCTCCTACCGTTAAGGCTTTGAAACAGACTAGCACGGAAGTTGAGACGTTTTGATTTTGCTGTTGCGGTTAGGTGGCATTCCTAACCATGCTTTTTTTGGGACACCTGATATTGAGCAAATACACCCCATTGTGATTTAGTATGATATGATACCCAGAACCGCATGGGTCACAGGTCAGCGGTTGTAACATGTGCCCTACTTCCAAGGCTAGTGAACTGAGCCCTTGGTAATTAGCATGCGTTATGGTATGGATGGATATGTAAGAGGTGGTTGTTGTTGTTTTGGCAATCCATTTAGTGTTTCAGGCCCCCAGAAAACAAAAAAATGGCAAAATAGGGTCTGTTCCCCCCAAGAACCAGAATGCACTCACATATGTGGATAATTAATTATAACGCAACATCCTTGCAATGCAGGCATTGTGGTCATGGGGGAAAAGGTCATCTTTGGAAATTCTCAATTAACCATGAAGTCTGTCTTTTAATTTTAAATAAGACAGCGACTTTTTGGAGAATTTAGTAAAGTGGATCAGTGTTTTGAAACCACGAAAATGTAAACTTTGAAGCATGCGCTTTATAATGCGAAATGTTTCAAATCCATCCGTTCTATAAAAACTTAAGGGGGCAGCCTTCATCCTTATCCGGGCGACTGTCCTTTGTGACAGGAGAGCCAAATAACCAAGCAGGGGGGTCCTATTCTTCCAGAAAGTCAAAATTATTCCCCCACCCTACAGTGGTTTGTGAAAATCTCCCCAAAAAGACCTAAACGAAATGATTTGATTTCAAATTGAAGGGAAAGGGCATTTGAAGTACGTGAACAACTTCCCTCTTTGGGACATAGGGAAACATCCTGGGGTTGTGTAATTTAAAATTTAAAAATTACACCAACCAAAATTCTTCCCCAAAGGGTTAAAATTTTCCCTCCGCGCTCTGGATGAATAATTAGAATAAGGACACCCCTGTACTCAGTAAGCATTTTCCATTCATGTCAGAAGTGCAAACATTTCTCAGGGAATTAGCCAGGGAATGGTCATTAAATGTTTGAAAACAAATTAAAAATTTGAATTTTGACAGGACTAACACCAGCAAGATGGGAGGTCGGTAAGCCACCTGAGGCCGGGACGGAAGAGTGGGGAGGCGCACCAGGACACGCCCACCCAAGAGCAGGCAGGGTGCCGCGGGGCATGAGATTTATAAAAATGCCTTTTTGACGCACAGGGCATCTAAGATCTCGAAGAATGACGTGCAGGGTGTCGGGTGCTGCTGTATAGATGGGGACTCTGGTGTGGGACGCCAGGTAGTATGGTGCACCTCTCCCTCCCTCCCCTTCAGATTTCGAACCGACTTGAAAAAAATATGGGCATTTGCACCCCCCTCTATGTAAAATCGGGCATCTGGCCCCTGCCCTGAGGTCTTACCTCTACCTTGATTGGCTTAGTACATGATATAAACATGATATAACCCTGAGTAACCAATCAGAATGGGCCTTCTAGATACCTTTGTAGACACCTTCAAGCTTTCCTTATTACATCTATGACTGCTAAATACTACAAGTACATCAGTATTGGTGAACCAATAAACATTAGAGGATAAACAATAAATATGTGTTCAGCTGAGTAAAAAATGCGGATTTAGTCTGCCATGAACTCTCTATCAATAGGTGCTAATGGTAATGTGAATCCTCAGCTATGCGCTTAAATCATGTAGAGTCGTTCGAAAATAGCATGAATCAACCTGTAATAGTCACCAAGTTCATCAACACCTCTGATTATGTCGTCATTAATATTAATGCAGGCGTAATTATGCACTTACAAATCGGTGAACTTTAAAGCTGCATTGCATGATTCTAACATCTCCTATTTTATTATTATTAGATGCATCTTTTGACACCATTAGAGATAGCAAAACATAAATCCCAACGTTGATTTTTCAGTCATTTGCTTTAAGACCAAGAGAAGATATCAATAGCTTCCCATAATGGCATTGACTTCCAATGGACGCGCCACCCCCCATTGCCTCGAATTCTTCTTGGCCCCTGCACCGTCTAAGTTGTGAGTAGTGAGGAGGGCCTCCTAATCTTTTCCTCTTCCCCGACCCCACTTTCCCTTCCCAAAGTTACTTATCGGCTCACCCCACCCCCACTCGTGACATTATCTATTTGCCGCCATGCCTCTCTTTGTCCGTTTACAACCTTCCGCTTGTTTCTTCGTACGGTCGATTCACTGGTCTAGGTTAAACAATTGCGTTGCTACTAGTGTAATATGTATATTGTGTTACTCGTTGGTGTTTGCTATGAGAGGAGGGGGGGCAGAGACTGCCTGGTGGAGGGAAGGGGATAGGGAATTTTCTTATAATATCTTCCCTTTCTACGTCCATACTCTCTCCCCCCAGCCGCCTTCTATATTTTGTTCCGTTTCCCTTCCATTCCTCCATATGTTGTCGCACTTCCTTATCCCCGTACACCAATTCCCCCTTCCAAATCCCATCATGATATATCCTCATCCCCACTATCCGCCTCTCCCCCCTCCTTTCCATCCCAGCTACTTGGCCTTCTTCTACATACCTATCTTTTTTCTATCACACTCCCCGCTCCCTTAGGCGTCTCTCACTCTCGTTTTTCCCTGGTCCAACATATCCAGCTATACATTTCCTCTCTCCTCCCGTGCATATATATTCTTACATTCCTATCCGTACGGTCCTGATTTTGTAAAGGTAGTCATGTGAATGTAAGAGAGTTACTCCCTAGTCTTATTTCTCTCAATCACTTAGTTTCATCTCATTTCTATCTCTATCCTTACTTTTTTGTCTTCACCTCTACTCTCAACCTCTGCTTCCTAATTATGCAATAGTATTACATACATCAGCAAGATATGTGACAAGTCTGGCTGTCTTGTCCAATTCCCGTATTGTGTATTCCCGTTAAGTGTTGTTAGTTAGTTTATGTATGTTTCTTGTTAGGTATATTACCTATGTAAATTTATATCATCCCTACTTGTGTCATTATTGTAATATTATTGTAATTGGAGTATATTTTACTTTATGGATTACAGGGCCAGTAATAAAACTATAAGCCTATCGGGTTGTCCATTACTGGTCCTAGCACATCATATTCCGCACCTTGTCATCTTAGTATAGTTTATAATCGATACTTCATGTATTACGATATTATATAATATACTGTATTAGACATTTCTGGCACGTACTGATATGTTATGCTGAATAAATTGAAACCTTGCACCTGAGATCCAAACACCTAAAATGCAATTTGTGATCAGTACTGTAATTAGCCACGTTTCATCTGTAACGATTCCATCAGTTACCGTACAAAACCGCCACTGGAAGCAAGGCATATGGGATGCTACGATATCTTCTCTTTGTAAGAACCAAATATCCATGATATAAAAAGGGGGCATTTCGTGACCACGCATCGTCCCCCCAACTTACCTCCAAAAGTTGAGATTTTTATATCATCTGAACCATTGGCCTAAATAAAGCATGCAAATTTGATCTACTCTGGTAGAACTATGTAATTTTGAAAACAGAAATTAAAGTTATCAGTGGCCTATGGAGCACATTGATACAAACCATTCAGAATCAACTTGAAATTTTCTTGGGAATATCTAGTGAAACATAAATAGAAACACAAGGTGTTAGGATCACCAAAATTCACCTTACAGCGCATTGGTTGTTGCCGTTATTACACAGTGTGTATTAATGGGCCATTCTTCAGTCAGGTTTGTGACCTAACCAGTAAATTTTAATTCAAACCCAATGCTTGTTTTGTCAACGTAACCAATCTGTATTAACCTTTTTACATTATATTATAACCTTGAGACCAAACCTAACCAAAAGAATAATGTTTTGCACTTTCACTTGATTGGTTATTTTGTCATGGGAAAATAAAGTCAGTCAGGTGTGGGACCATCAGAGGTCGAACAGGGGAAACAATATTTTGGTTAGGTTGGGACTGGAGGTATTAATAAATGTATAAGTAATAACAGAGTGGTAACATGACAAAACAGCTTTGGGTTGAAAATAAATTTTACTGGTTTTAGTTTTCACAAAATGACCGAGGAATGACCCAATTGAGCTATTTTAAATGGTCATATGCTCATAAGACATATGGTGACAATGGCTACATTTTTTGGCTACTTTTTCAACACTGCATGGTGCGTCACAGTGCCAGGCTTACTTTTGTTTCGTGGGTGAGTGCCATTTAACTTGGGTCATATTATGACATTATAGCATATGGAATAGAGTAACTAAGAGGGAATAAAATGATTTTTATAACCAATCCTCCTTTTCCAATACGATGAATTGAAAATTAGCGCTATCATTATTTTTGCAAGGAAAAACGGAGTGGGGTATCTCAAATGTTTCAGTGGGTGGGGGACCAACATTTTAAGGAAGGATATGCGCTGTCTCCTTACAAAAAATGGTCTGCTTTGAACTATTTCAGGGATTATGTCGATGAAGAGACACCGTGTTCCAACAAATAATTTCGAGAATCCCTATAAACAAAATATGTTGTGTTAGTTGATTCATACAGGATAAACTCAGTATGGTAGAAAAAAGGTAATCAAACACCATTGGGACTTATATTTTTAGATAGTGGCAACGTTGCACGTCTTATCGAAGACGCATGTAAGCTACTGATGGTGGTGGCTTTTCAGGCCATTGACCTGAGATACAGCTTCGGGTGACACTAAACAGACTCTGAACACGCGCATGTACCAAACACTGCAGACCAGTTTTCTGGTTGTGGTGATCAGTGTCTACAAAACATCTAAAAAACTCCTCAAAACACACGTCGATAACAAGGACGTCGTATTTGGGACAGGGAACAGAGGTGGTACCAGAGGACGGCGGGCAAGACAGGCCATTTATGGGAAACGCTGTTAACCAACCATCCTAAATCTTAGATAATAGTAAGTCCAGATGATTTGATTTAATTTTCTACATACCTATAGACCTTGTTGCAATTAAACATTTTGCTATTGCATGGTGCTCTATTACTGGTTCATTCTTCTTTTAGAAATTGAAGCAGGAAACCCCCAGATGGGGGGGGGGAGACAGCTCTGGAAAAAGGGATAAATAAATCAAGTGGAGGATGGGCCAAATCGTGGTTTTTCAATTCCTCTAGTGTTACAAGGCATTGACCAATGTCTACACCTGGCACAAAACGTATATCGGCATGTTTTCGATCAGTATTGTTGCAAAAGTCAGACCATTTTGTACAAGTTTTCGAAATATAAATTTTATGGTCTAGGTCTTGCTCTTTCATTTAATACCTGGCTTGTAAAAACCACGCGCCGCAGAAATGGCTTAGACTAGAAGCCGAAAGAAGCAAAACCCAAAACCAAAAGTTGCAATTTTTGGATTTTTCAATGGACATTGCAGTTTGGGAGTACGGGACACGAACATGTGTACCAAAATCAATATTGCAAGTAGGCTTTTTCTCGCTATCAGTAGGAAAACCTTTTGTGTAAAATCAATACACAGGGTAATTATTGCGTGTTCACACCTTTAGTGACCCCTGAAAATCAAAACACTGCCAACTTTTGGTTTGGGGGTTTGCGTCTTTCGGGACCGCGGCTCTATCTCAGCCATTTTCACTTTTACTAAGCGAGGGGTTAAATGAAATAGCAAGACCCGGGCAACAAACCTGTATATTTCGAAAACTTCAAATGGTATTGACATTGACACAACACTGATCGAAAAAAACATGCCGATGATACTTTTTGTGCCGGTGAGTAATCAAGAACAAATGAGGATAAAAAGCCTGACTGAATAAGGTTCTAGAGATTATATGCCTGACTGAATAAGGTTCTCCCGCCTGGAAGTCTTGACACCCCCAACATAAAACCCTTAACTTGTCTTATGGTCTCGTTCTTCCACTTAAATAAAGGTATCGCTGGTTTCAATTCATTGCAGAGAGAACACCGGTTCAAAAAATCGCACCTTTATTCTGAAATAAGGTACTCACCATCCTTTCCATTTGGTTTGGGCTATCGCGGACATCATCCTCAAGTTCGCTAAGTTACCTGTGCTGGAGGTTACTCTCCCATTTCTCCCTTCATCTAAGCATCGCTCATCGCCGACTGTCAAACGGGACATCCCGTCATCCTCTGACCGCGAGTTCACGCGCCATGACGGTGGAGGGAGGCATAGTTTGGCGTGTCCCCGAAACATACGTTGATGCTTTTGGTGCCGTGCGCAGACTCCAGGTGATTGGTCAGTTGATCGCGGTCCTCGAACACAAACAAGCACTGTTTGCACAGGTAATTCCTGCGAGGGAAGTGTACCTCGGACATGTGACTTGCGATGACATGTTCCAGCGGACTGCAGAAGGTACACAGACGACACTTGAAGACACGGATGACGTCAATGTAGCTGCTGAAGTGCTGAAACTGCGAGTCGATGACGGTCACCTCAGCGATGCTCTCTTGTTCACAGTGTGGGTTTGCCATGGTTACGTTCGGAGGTTATAGTAGTTCTTTTAAAAACTAGGCTTACTTTTTGGACGATCCTGTTCACACAGTGTCTAAGTTATACACCAATTACACTGATGAAGCAGTGATGTGAAGAAACATATGCACACAAGTCGAGACCAGACCTGTATATGAATTGAAAGAAAACAAAAAGAAATCTCATGGGAGTTAATTAGTAAAGGTCAGCACTGGTAATAACAACATACGTTGTAGCCTAATAAACTCCTCAAAACAAGAATTGTCAGACTCTAGCTAGAATGAAATATTAGAAGGCACTATCATTGATTTGCTAAATCAGAAAATTGAAAAAATCATCAAAATCAGAAAATCGAAAAAATCATCAAAAATAAGATTTTTGCATTTTTGTAACAAATAGGTATCCTAATATACTCTGCAAGTGGTAAGTCTAAAAGCAACCTAATAAGGACAAAATCAGATATTTTTAGTCATTACTGTCCGTACAGACACTTACCACAACACCTAATGAAATAGGGATTCACATCTTTGAACACTGGTGTTTTCTTCCTTTTCTGTCAAGTTTTCAGTTAGAAAATTATACCTTATGAGAGTCCTACAGACTTGTCCTTCACATTAAAGCTATTCCTGTAAATTCAAATATTTTTTATCTCTTGAATGAATCACTGATAGTGTCTTTAAAGGTGAGTTTTATGTGCACTTTGTTTTTGTCATCAAAAAGCCTGCAAAATATTTTGGCAGACTTCTTTTCCATTCCAATACAAGCAAAAATATGGTGTTTGTGGTGTTTCTTGAGGGCACATGTGGTCCAGTGGATACAAAGACTGCCTCATGACCCAAAGGTCCTGGGTTCCTGTCCCCCACTGTAAACTGAAAATGTCTTGAATTGGAATTTTCATCTAAATTTTAAACCTCACTGTGAATAGGGAATTAGGCATTTGTAACAAAAGGAAAGCATTTTAAATCAAGATCCAATTCAAGATCCAAAACCAAATCAATGATATTACAAAGGATTTCTTATAAGCTGCATACAATACTGCCTATTATATGAGTGCACCCAGGCAAAGTTAATCTCTTTGACAATCTTAAGCCCTCACCCAAGATAAACAGTTAGTGGAATCATCTTGAATTCAATCTGATTGACTTCTTTTGTATCTGAATTTGGGTCTTGAATTCATTGTAGTATTTTCTTCAGGGTCTTGAATTCATGGATGCAACAAAAGTTAATTCCTCATTGTACTGGGTATTTAAATTCAAGATGATTTTTCCAATTCAAGACATTTTCAGTTTACAGTGATGAGGCCAATGTGTTGTGCCCCCAAGTCTACAACACATGGATGCGGGCAGTATATCAAGATGTTCTGTATTAAATATGTCACTGTGGAACTTGCCAATATCATGGGATTAATGGTAACTCATTATTTCTTTGGCACCTTAGTTCCCTAGTATGAGTATGATTACTGAAATTCATAGCAAAAATCAGCATTTTCATCTCTAAATCTAGTCCTAATGAACATGATTAGATAGTCTAACTTTATGTTGTTAAAGTGACAGGAGGAGATTTTTTGAGGATATAAATTTCTCTCAAATTGCACTTAATCGGTTGTAGAACACCTACCGAGAACATTTCGAAAGTTTATTTTTTTTTTTTTTTTTTTTTATTAAAGCTATTCCTGTAAATTCAAATATTTTTTATCTCTTGAATGAATCACTGATAGTGTCTTTAAAGGTGAGTTTTATGTGCACTTTGTTTTTGTCATCAAAAAGCCTGCAAAATATTTTGGCAGACTTCTTTTCCATTCCAATACAAGCAAAAATATGGTGTTTGTGGTGTTTCTTGAGGGCACATGTGGTCCAGTGGATACAAAGACTGCCTCATGACCCAAAGGTCCTGGGTTCCTGTCCCACTGAGGCCAATGTGTTGTGCCCCCAAGTCTACAACACATGGATGCGGGCAGTATACACGGATCGAGTGTTGCATGTTGCAAAAACAATGCAAATGTAGAACTCAAGAGGGAAACAGTATATCAAGATGTTCTGTATTAAATATGTCACTGTGGAAATTGCCAATATATGGGGATATATGGTAATCATTATTTCTTTGCAAATTAGTTCCTTAGTTCCCTAGTATGAGTATGATTACTGCACTTTCATAGCAAAAAATTCAGCATGTTCATCTCTAACTCTAGTCTAATGAACATGATGAGATAGTCTAACTTTATGTTGTTAAAGTGACAGGAGGGGAGCTTTTTTGAGGATATTAAAGTTCTCTCAAATTGCACTTAATCGGTGTGGAGACACCTACCAAGAACATTTTGAAAGTTTATTGGACAAACAAGCACGAAAGAAAAACCGCACACAAACTGGTTTTGAACTTGCCTGCTATCCTAAATCGTCCCCGGGAGCGTTCTATATAGGAAACCATGCTTTGAATTTCTGTCGTGCCATGACAGAATTACTAACTCATCCTATTACATAAAGACGACGTATTTGGCTTATTCATTCAGTCTGATCTAATACATGGTAAGCATTCCAAATATGCAAAAAAACCTGGGTTCAAACAAAATTGAGCGCTTCCCTCTGGAATCTCATGTCTCTTTAAGTTAAGGTCGACTATCGAGTAGTTATTGAAAAGCGAGGCGCGGGAAGGAAACCGGGACTCGCTCGGAAGCTTAGAGTCCCGGGTACTGAATTCGCCAACTCGATACTCGAAAATTCGAAAATCACTAAAACAGCACATTTTGTAAATGTTTACTGACGTTTGGCCTACGTTGCTATATGAAGACACATTGCCCAAGATTGCACGTTCTTTCTGTGATACTTCATACAAAAATTCACCCGTATTTATAGTACAATCTTTGCCATCCATTCAAGTCTCCCTCATATAAACCGTAATTATGGATTAATCTCACCATTAAACCTGGGTATTTTAATTATTTTTTGGGATGTGAAACAAAAAATATGGCTTTTACATTCTCACGCCGCGAGTGTTGGGAAAATGTGGGAACATACGTGTACACTACACTGTACAGTGAAGGCACAATACAACGTCTCTCTTCAGATTGATCGGCTCTGAGTAGGACCTTCACACATCGCTACGAAACACGGTTTCGTTGGGTTTTCGTTTGAAAAATACAATATCTGAATCGTGTACTGATTAAACAGGAAAACACATTCGCTACTAAAAATCTAACGAGTTTGCATTTTGGAAAGGTGAAAGAAAGAAATGGTAGGGAAGTAGTTGCACGTAAAATAATCACAGTGCCATTCAGTGTATTGGAAAACATTTTTCCATAGGGTTGTACAGGTGCGCAGAAGCTGAGTTTCGGTTACGGACCCCCATTTTCTGGGCATCATGCGCACGAAGAGTGTTCAGACTGTAGAATTACAATTTGAGATTGGTTAACTGTTATTTTATGGAAATTATCGACGCATGATTTTTTTTTGATTGGCTAACGTGGTACGGCGGCGGCAGTTTATGGAAGGCCCCATCATTTTAGTACATTCACCCGAGGTTGTTCCGCTTCAAATTTAGTTTATTTTAGCACATTTTTTTTTTTATTTAAAAACAAAATTAAATTCTTATGAATGTGATAGTTGCAAAATATACATTTGATTTCTAAATGGAGGATTTCCGAAAATCTGTTTATGATTTCTGAATTTTAATTTGGCCCCGTTTTTGAACAGAATTAAATCCAATGAGTTCATACTGGTATGTAACATATGCCGCTTCTGAGGTGCTGACTCGCTCTTTTTCCCCTAAGGTATTTTTGGAAACATAACAAAATTTCGAGTCCCGGTTACCCGCTCGAAAAATAGTTCAGGTAAAAAAAAAAACCCCGGGAGCGCAATTACCCGAAATTTGCACCCCTACGATTAGTCATGACTAGCTGCCTGAAGAAGAAAGCCTTTAAGAAGGCAGCCAGAATCAAGGTGGTATATTGTACCCAAAATTTAACAAAGTAATGTTTACACCACACGGAAGGGTCACTCCACGTTTAGAAAATTCACTACACATTTACATGTCAGTAAAAACTACCAACTTTTTGCAAACTTATACAAAGTCAAATTTTCACCAATATTACCCACCGCCAGTGAAAAGTAAATTTGGAAGATGTGGTTTAAGACGATTTATGGTTACAATAAAATGAAAATGATCTGAAAAACTATTTCTGTTTGACAGTCCAGTCAAGAACAAATCATCAGTTTGTTACACAAGATCCAGTTATCACCAAGACGAGTGTGGTTAGTATTGTACAAATCCATTGATGCAGCAAGTTACTTATATCAGATGGTATGGATATTCATGGTTATGTAAAGTCACCTAATAATATCAGTTTAGTTGTTTAACACATTTTCCAGAATATTGTCAATTTGTCTTTCTGAAAATCAAAAATTTTAGATTGGCTAGTACCATATGTGACTTAGTTATTTTTTATTTTAATGACGCATGTTCAAGCAGAGTTCGTACATCAAGCTGTCCGGGGGGGGGGGGGGGGCGGGGGGGGGGGGGGGGGTGGGGGATGGGGGTGCTCGCGCGGAATCCTTGCCAAAATGCAATGATCATTTTAAAAGAAAAAGTAAAATATGCCCTGACGGGGGTCCAGCCGGCGGAGCTCCCGAAGCTCGTGGGTGTTAGTATGAGACCTTCGGAGGAGAGCTCCAAGGTATCTTAAGCAGCTGATCTATACTTGACCCTGGTGGGGGTTCGTCCGCAGATCCCGAGGTTTAGCAAGTTTGAGTGCCTTTATCTAGAGCTCTCCTCAGGGATATCTGTATCTGGAAGACATCAAACTATAGGCCTGTCTGTGACAAACAATCCAACAACAAAAATGTTCCTTTTTTGTCAATTTTATTTCCCCAACAGTCCTTCAGCGCCCCCTCCCCCCAGCTACGCAACTGAGAGGACATTCAGGCAATCACAAAATGATCTGCGCAGAAAATAAATTGAGAGAAAATAGGTTACCGAGTATTTTCAACGTAAGTAAAGTGTCATGTCGCGTGATTTTTTTTTCGGCGGGGAGGGGGACCCGCCCCTGTATTCACATACAGTATTTTCGGTCTGACATCCACCGATAGTATTATTCGCAGTTGTTTTGCCGTGCTCACATGGGCTTGCCTTGTCTTGTCTCTATGTCATTCTACATACAACCATCGCTCTCTCTTTCTTTCTCTCTCTCCCTCCCGTATCTCTCTTTCTCGCCGCTCTTGCCATTTTTTTGGGGGTGTGGCACCACCACCGGCTCGGTCAAAGAAAGTAAAGTAAAATGGTGTCAACAAAACTGCTGCTATATGCAATCCTATGTCTGTCCTTGTGTGTATGAGGTGTTGTACTGAGGCAAAGTTGAGGACACATTAATGTTTACCCATCACAAAGGTGAGAAACTTAAAGTTGCATTTTGTGATTTCAGCACCGTCTGTTTTATATTCATTGATCACTAGATATTGGGGGGGGTGGAGTAGCCTGGGAAATGTAATGGATGTTTTGGTTAGTTTTTTTCATATACAATTTTTACACCACTGTGTTTTCCAATGCAGATTTTCATGGAGAATCTGAAATCATGGTCATTTTTGAAAATGTGGTTCTTGGGGGTCTTTATAAGGGGGCAAAATTTGTACAGGGTAACAATAGAAAGTGTTTAAAGTGTTTTAAACTTTATACCAGTCTGTTCGGCTGCCATAAGGTTTCCTAAAAAAGGTTAGTTTGCCATATTTACTACCTATTGTTTTAAGTACAACTAGGGCTCAGAAAGTTCAAGGTCATTGTTTAGAGAATGGTCCGATTTTGTTGAACTGGTTTTAAAATCGTTCATTGGTCATACTAAGTAAGAAAATTATATAAGATTCTGGGTTCACCTTTCAGTGAGACTGTTTAGAGATATGACTGGTGGTCTCCATAGGACCTGTGGACCACGGCCATATTTGCCCTCTTAATTATTATCAAAACGTCATTGACAACCGCGACCTTTATATTTTTGCTTCTGGACAGGTACGAAAACAATTTGGCACCGTTTTAGAACAAACCGATGATCCTGAAAAATTTCCCCAGTGTGGACCTTGAACCGTTTACCCTTGTAACTCTTGGACTAATAACATCAGGTAGGGCAAACTCTATACTTTTCTGCAATCCTTGAAAGGTACTGAACTGATGGTATACTTTAACAGTCACAATATTTTACCACCCTGATATATTTTTCCCCCTGTATCAACCAGGGTAAACCTTGCCCCCAGAAAATTCATCACAAGAAACAAATTTCAAAACAATGACACTCATGATTTTGGGGAATCCTGCATTACAATTTGTTTTAGAAAAACCTTGGTTGCAAGATTGTATATGAAATTTTCACAAAAATACAGTTCCACATTGTACTATATCCCTGAGAAAAGCGTATCTCAAATTGAGCTGTCCCGACTTGCGGTTTTGGTTATGAGAATCGTCATTTCCCAAGGTCCCATAGGCTACTGTGCTGTAAGTGTCGTTTACGGACAGAAAATACAAAATTGCGAATTTCTTACTTGATGCGACACGAATTTGTACGTAGATTGGGCACACAGGATACTGCTCGGATACGGTTCAGATGAATAAAATCTAACATTTTTGAGTAAGTCGGGGGGCAGGCTGTGGATCACGAAATGCCCCTTAAGGTCTAAAAGGATATAATGTACACCGTACACCAAATGGCGCAGTTTGTGGTTCTACAGTCACTAGTCTATGCACACAGTTGGCTTAAACAACGTATTTGAACACAACATCTGTGACTTTGAGGCAGTGAAATGATTAAGTCCAATGTGAAAAGATTACACTGCCTGAAGTTTCAGTCACTGGGACTACTCTGATGAATCTAGAGATTAAACCGATCCAGGGTTTTCCTCTGCCGATCCGATGGCCGATATTTTTTGTAGTATCGGCCGATCCATCCACCGATCTGATCCGACGATCTGCCCCATATATTAAAGATAGCACCGAGTTCAAATTTTACTTAGGAATTGGCGACGATGATTATGTGCAGTCCACATTTGCTTTATAAATGTTCTGATGAGGAATTTCAGAGGAAAGGTTACTTAATTTTGAGCAACTCTTGGACAGTCAAAAACAATCTTCCACTTATGTCTCCAAATGTGCTGTAATATGTATATTTTCTCTTCCATCGACTGCACTTGCAAGACTTAAGCTTCCAGATCGGATTAAACTTTTTTCACCGAGGATGCTTAAGCAAGGATTAACCGTCATGTTTTGGTTTAACTCTCTGCCCATTTCTGGTACCTTAAGACCTTCTAACCGTAAATGCACTTGGCATTTATTGGCATTTACGGTTAGATTATTTCGAACAAACTGAACCCCATTGATGGAAATATGGAGGCCTGAACCTAGTTACTTAACATTTGGAGCTCTGCAATTTTAGGTTAAATTTCACATTGAAGAATCTAGCATCAATTGAAAAACCACTTTATTTGGAAGGTAAACATAAGAATAATTATGCGGGTGAATATCCCGTGTAGTGTTTTTTCTTAAAAAGATCTTTCTTCTGCACGCAACTGGTCATGACTAGATGAAGTTGTTTGCTAGTAAACAACTTCCGTGACTAGATAGTCAATGATAACAGCAACATACAAAAGTTAAAGACTATCTAGTCATGATCATCAGGACTATCGGGCCCGCTATCGGGACAAACTTAGGGCAATCCTGAACGTTGGGGTTCATGATCATATAGGGAAGAAAATTTACTTTTCACATCAGATTTAAGCTAGCTCACAAGGTGCTCCTGTTAAGCTTTGCCAACAAGGTTAAATCGTTGGAAGGAGGGCAGGGCTTCGATAGGGAAATTACGGGTTTAAAATAACAAAGTGAAGACAATTTTTGACAACTTGTGAAAACATCACTTTCGTCAAGGTTTTTGGCTCGAAAAAACCACTAAAAATGCATCCATTTTATCATACTAACTGTATCGACGAAGCTATAAATCTGTTACTAGTCAAACAGGTTAATGGTTGGGAGGAGGGCAGGGCTTCGTTATATGAGGGAAATTATGGGTAAAACCATCCCTGCTAAGCATGAACTCGACTGGCCTTATCTTTTATTAACCTGACCTATTTTCACTGGCCCGTCGAGTCATGCACACTGAACTCCAGACGAATGTAAAAACAATTTTGATGAACTTAATGATTCTCTAAATGAGTCCATGTTTAGCAAATTTACTTACTTTTGGCTGTAAGACATCGGTAGACAACCCTTCAATGTTTATTAAGCAGATTCATGAAGAAATATAAAGCAAATTTGATGCACTTTTCAGAGGACGATAATTTCCCTTCACAGACTAATTCAAACCGGAAATCCAAACTGTGACATGAGACAGGTGAAGGTCATACATGTGCGACCCCATTTTTGTAAACATTTAAAAAGCCCATGATTACTTCCAGTCGCAGCAAGCAATTTCTGCTCATGAGCATTCGTAACAGTTAATCTTGGGTCAAAGTTCGGTATTGCGCATGCCAACCGCTCACTTTGACTTGAAGTATGTCATAGGCTTCAGCCCGGTGAAATTCTGTAAAAAATGCCCGTACAGGTTTTGTATGATAGCGCCACACCGGACTTCGAATCCTAATTCATGCAGTATCATGACGTATTGACATAAGCGTGAATACACTGCGCCACGTCGCAACCGCGATCATGCAAAGCTACTCCTGATTTCATGACATTGTGCTTTCTACTTTCTTGTTCTTGGCCTGTAGGGTCCCTGCTTCACCTGACCTTATAATACGGCAGTCCGGAGTTTTCCCATGGGTAGTCTTGTCACAACTGCGAAGCTATTATCTAATTAGTACTTACTGGGCGAGAGTACAGCCGTCAAGCGAATTTATGCCAATGAATAAATTTCAAATATCTTCTGAAAACGCAGGGGTTCGATGGAGATTTTTGCATCAGAGGGTCCGTTACTAAATGTTTTGGTTTTGAATATGTATGCCATTGATCTGAACCTATATAACCTAGCAGAAAATTGAACGTTTTTGTCGGGTACTTACTTCGGTGCTCGCAGACCCGGAAAGTGAACACGCAATCGCTACGGGCCGCATCCCTTTTGCCATAATGCCTTTCGGTATATTATTAAAGTCTTGAGAATTTTTCAAACGCTGGTTTCATTTACGCCACCTTTTTTTTTTTTTTAAATTTTAGAAACAAGATTACGTACTTACCGACCGCCGTACTTACCTCACAGACTGCTAACCTACCGGATGCTGTTGTGTACACAAGCAAAATACAACTATAAGTTTTTGTACATAAAACTGGCAAACTTCAAATTAAGTTGAATTTTTCTGCCAAATCATCGCGAATCGGAAAAAACAAATGTATGCAATACTCTAACGGCATTTCCTCAGCATATGTAATTAACATTTATCGGTAGGAAAAGGGTCGGTGAAAGTCACAATCAATCACCGTGTATTTGAGTGCTCGTACAATGAGTACATATGGATTTGTTATTTTCACGCTGGCCCGAATACCCTTTTGCTCGTAACTTGAGGTAGTCGCTCCAATGAGTAACGTCAGCGGCAGAGTGGAATGTTGTATGTAGATACCGAAAATCGGGAGTTATGCAAATTGCGTTAGGTGTGAAAAGCAAAGCAACGGGGGTGTGGGTGAAAAAACACGAACCGTAAGGAACAAGTAGACAAAACCAAACAGATGTAATAGGTAACAACAATGAATTTGGTATGCAGACAAAATAAAGTGTGAACCTAAAGGGGTTATCATTACTCATTAATGTATAAAGCGCTCTTTAACATACCTAAAGTGAGCAAATCAAGGTACAATTTCAATACATATAGATCTCTACCCCATTTCGTTTAGGAGTTTATACTTGTTTTGAGATTTCCAATTTTTTAATTTTGTGGGTGCCCACTCTTTTTTTCCATTTTTTATACGTTGGTATAGCCGGGCCATCTGAAGCAAATACTTGGAAATTATACCACAAAGCTTAAAAGATTACTTCTTAACTTTAGAGTACAGTCCTGAATGGTAGAGAAGAAATTCACAATGATCTCAATGAAAGACAAAAGACGACCCCAAATATATTACCCACTTTTTTTACATCAAAAATTTATTTAACAAAAAAAAATGTAACCCAGGACTTTTTAAAGTAAAATTAAAATGTGAAAATAACAAACTCTTACATTTTATATATCATTATTATATCATCATAATAAATAAGATCAGGTTTCTTGCGATGCTTGATACCTTCCCCTCCCCCCACACACATCTCTTTACCCAACAACCCGCACGACCAAGCAGCAACAGCCACAGCGGGAACCGAAGAAGGACAAACGCCCGGTGCCAACCTCGAGGGCGCAGGAACCGAGGTATAATTAGAGAAGGTGAATGGAGGGGATGTTGAATCCTCCGACGGAAGTGACGGTCTGTTGTAGTCATGGACAGGCGGACGGGCCTAAGGGGTGGGGCCATGCATGCTTGGGTGAGGGATAACGGGGGGCGATGACTCAGGAGGAGACCGGTTAGTATAAAGGCCGGCAAGGAAGACGAAGTATGGGAATGCCGGGGGGGGGCCGAGCGAGGCGAAGTAGCACGACCCCCCGACCCCCGCCCGCCCCCCCCCCTCTCCGCCCTCTTCGTCTGCATGTATGATCTTTACCAATTTACAGTGGGACAGCTCGTACATATTAACCATGTTTTAAAAGTATTAAGTAACACTCATAATATTTTTTCCTGTTTAACCCATAGCGTGATTATTTTCCATGTCGCTCACCCGTTCTGCTACTGTGCAGACGGTCGCGAAAGAGCATTTTTTCCCACTTGACTCCAAGGAAGAGTTACACAATGACATGTTTCATGGGTATAGGCGAAATGAGCACACAATTGAAAGCAAAGTTCGATAATATTTCACTGATACAGACTTCAAAGAATCCTAAAATGCTGGAATCCACAGCGTGCATGAAAAATAAACCTACCTGGAAGGCTCCAAAGTTGGAAGAAAACGCCTCAAAGGTCAAATCACAGTGGAAAAATCACTATTTCACGCATAAACCGCATGAATTAACCAAGAAAACATTGACCAGATGCATCGGTGATGTTTTAAAAAAACAAAATTTAACCTTGACCTAACCTTACATCATCATAACTTGTACGGCCCGTTTCGCAGTAATTGCCAACTTGTTGTCAACCTGGGGGTCATTTTTTCAAATTAGTGTCAAGCTTTGTTATTTGTTTTCCATGTGTGTAAGACTACTAAATTTTAATGAAAATAGAAAGCCCCACCTGAATCTTTTCTCCTTTATTACTTTTTTAATCAGAGAGTTGGAAAATTAGCCATTTTGTAACAAATGCAATAGTTTTTTATGGAAATTTATATTAATTGGCCAAAAGAATTAGACTTGTCCTAATCACTTATTTTAAGAAAAATTAAAAAAAAAAAAAAAAAGCTGAAAATGAAACATTGACGCTTGAATTTTGACAATTTCTTTGAACTTTTTTTGTCTTCTATTTTATCCCAAACAGGTGCTTGACATAAAAAGTGTTATTTATAAAATCAAAGAGTCCATCGCAAGTTATGTTTTCATGATTGATTAGTTGTAGCTGGAGAACATTTTACCGAATGCAAGCCAATCTCACCATGAGTAGCAGATAATTAGCTTTATGTCCAAATGTTGGCACGTGACATTTGAACGATTTTGACTTAAAATCTTATCTTTTATTACATTAATTAAAACAAAAACTGATTTTAACACTAATAAAGATGATACACTACTAACTTCCCCTAGTGAATGCTTGTTTCCTCCTCATGCCCTCCAATATTCCAAAGCATGTTAGATTTGCCATGGTTGCTTGATGAACTTGCGTTGACGTGAACCATTTGAAAATGTGAACGGGTCAATTTTTTGAAAATTTACTAAAATGATCCACACCCTCAAAGTAAGTTGGTAGTTTCACATCCCATGGAACAACTAGACACATACTATAAATTTAAAGTTGCAGACCCCCTCATTTTTTAGATATGCCACTCGAGTGTGTTGGACGTGACCAAATGTTGGACGTGACTGGTGTGAACGGAAAATTTCATGTGATGGAGCCAAGTCATTACCGTGGTTTCAAAACTTTACTACAATTTACTAGTAGAGTGAAATCCCTCTCGGAGAGTTAGTAATACAAACAAGAACTTGCTTCATAAATGACAACAGGGCTTCTGCAAAAAGTGTTGTACGTGACAAAATTGTGAACGGAAAAATGCGGACAAGATTTCAAATACCATATTTTTAATTTCAGGACCATATATAATTTGTGTGGGGATTACATGAAGGGATTGTCTTTGTAATGATACAATAAATGCCACAGATATCCACCACAGGAGTGTCAGGTTGTATTGAATACAATGGTATTCAATGTGAACGGAAAATGTCACGTCCAACCACTCAATTGTGATTGCTCCTAATAATTTTTTTTTTGAGCACTCTGCTACGCCTTATTTTCACATGGTACTAAGTGTCACGAGTTGCCTAAAAAACTCAAAAGTAAAAATTGACAGGTCTACGAGCTAATATGGCAGCTGAAAACAAAGGGCATGTATTTTTGTTGACTCCATATCGGTCAAAATTTTGACCATTTTTGGTGGGCCGTCTCCTGAAATCAAGCCACAATATTTGGTTTAGAGCTATGCGAGGTAGGTCTAGTAGAGATCTTCAGGACAAACAAAAAGTGACTCTGATCACTACCTTCCTGTAAAAATCCTATAGGTTTAAGTGAAAATTCCAAAAGTTGGCAATTACTGTGAACGGGCCGTAAACATGTGACGTTCACTTCACATGTTGCAAGGTCAGAATAGGCCAAACATCACTGCACATCTCGCGATTCAGGTAACCGCAAAACAAAATAGGTCTTAGAAAAGTCTAACATTTGTATCGTGCAAACACGTTTGAATAATTTTAATTTGAAGCAAAAACATGATTTTAAATGCAACTGCGAGTCTGAAGTCTACAAAAAAAACTGTGACTCCTCAGAAGCTGTGTCAAAGAGGTGTGTTTTTACACAGTGGCACAGTTGGAAATAATGCGTTAAGTCGGGATACGGGGAGAACGCTACAACAAGATTTCAGAACAATCTGCCTTTTCTTTAGGTAAAACATTCGATCAGTGATACAATGGCTATTCTGTTCAATGGTTAAAGTATGGAAAATCTTTATGAGGGAGTAGAGGGATGCGGAATTTGTTTTGGTTGAGCGCCTAATGGCAACTGCGTAAATCGACGTGGACTATCGCAATCAAAGATCGCAGTCACAAGGATACGCGCTGCATCGCGCATGCCATTCGCATTGATTTTCAAACCCTCCACATTTGCCCATCCGTACCCCCAGAATGCATCACAGGGAGGGAGTGTCGAGGCTCGGTAACAGCCCCTCCCGACAGCGCTGCTATCTTCACTCAATGTCATGCCGATTGTTGAAATACAGTCCAAAAGCCAGTCAAAATGTACATATCCACTCCCGCTTATCCACTACCGCTTTATTCCACAGGTTTATCTTCGTTAAAATTTTGCTTATTTTTTCACGACTTAAACAAGGGCTAAAGCTAAATTGTAAACAATATTTGAACAGTAGAATAATCAGGCCTCTATAATGAATCCAACATGGTTCAAATTGGACAGAGGATGCTCTGTGACACAAGTTTATCCTGAAAGAATAGTGAAAAATGTCACGTCACCAGCTTTTGGGGTCCCACCCCTACGACACATGACCATGTATTTAAGGAAGCTCTTTACCTTGATGGTTAAGGCCTGGGAATGAAAGTTTTAAGATTTGCCGCCGCCGCCCGCATGTGCCAACCCTGCCGCCGAAAATTTCATTATTTTAAAAAAAAAATCATTATTTGCATAAAAAATGTTCTTCATCAACAAAAAATCAAGTTTTTACATCAATCATCCAACAGCTAGAAAAGGGTACAATACCACTAACAATTAGACTACATGCTGCAGTCTCCTGAGCATGAACATTTCTTGATGTGATTGATCCGTCAGCCCCTGGGCCGGAAATCTGTGAACTCGCAAGTCCCCATAAAAATGTACCTAAGAATAATGAAATAAAGCCATGCCTTTTGAAACTGTCCGGACCAATCTAAATCTTTCATTCTCATGGCCCTAAAGATTAAATTGATGCTCAACTATATCTTACTATAGTTTTAAAACAACCCAATAATATTTATGATCGTGGGACCCAGTACAGGTTCTCCAAACTTAGGATGAGCTGTCGATGCAGCTGGATGCAGTTTTCAAACTGTGTGCCTCCTACTGGAACTTAGTGCACATAATTTTAACCCGTCCATGTGTGTTTCAACATTGCGATATCACTTTGATTAGTCTTTTCGTACATGTACAGACTCAGTACTTGAATTATTCTAAACATGTAAAAAATAGTGTGACTGAAAGTCCTGATGAAGCATGATTGTTACTCTAGCCAAAATCTGGTGTGCTGGCACTACCTAGTCCTGATGATCATAATAATAGTCTAACTTTTATGTTGATGTTATCATCGACTATCTAGTCTGACGAGTTATGTGTGTGAAAGTGCCATCTAAGATACACAGACAGCTTCTGCGCTAACTTTACAGCTGCAAAGTGGCTTTAAATATTCATTATTGCAATAAACGTTATATTGCAGGCATTCTGAGAGCCTTCTGCATCATGTGATAACCATTTCTCCAGATTTAAAATTCACATTATGTAGCCAGCTATTAAAAAACAATCATCAACTTGATATTATGAAAAGCGACAGGTCCTCATAACGAAAATCATTAACCTGGTTAGAATGGTTTCTTGAATGAAGTCAAATTTAATGCATTCCCGAAAAAATGTCATTTTAATGAGGAACAGAGTTAGAATGTTCACACCATACCTTACACGTTTAAA
>JAMKCH010030308.1:0-18749 GCA_023653785.1 Ophioderma brevispina
GGACTTACGAGTGATAGGACTTAAATGCTGTATCTCTCTGGGTGAATCCATGCTGATCTTTTATTGTCTTTCTATTAAAGCAACCATTGGGTGCTTCTCGCCTCCTCCACCATATGTGACACTAGTGCATCTCTTGATCCCATTGGTTAATTTTCCTCTAATAGAGTTTTTCATACAATCAAATTTGCAATGGATCACCGTTTTAGACTTCAATTGGCACAACCAAATTCATTATGATACTCGACACACTATTTGCTGTCCCTTTTCATATATAAAAACTGCTGGGCTTCTATTATGTAAGTGTGTAAGAGTCTACTTGCCATGTTGAATTTCCTTGTTTTGATATTTTTTCATGACAGAAAATGCATAATTTTCTAATGGAACAGACCATATCACTCCAGATGATTTACTATCGAGGGTTGACAAACAAAGGACTTCACCAGCACTGAAAGAAATATAAAACATTCTGAATTAGCTATTCTTAATTTCCAATTGGGCAAGAGTTCCATATTTTCCCCTCTTCGAAGTTCTACATGTAAACAAATTTCTTTTTTATTTTTGGCCTTAGGGTTAGAGTACTTGTTAGTGTAAGGCCCATAAATAAAATAATTTGTTTCCTGTACAATTTTGAAGGGGGTACATATATGGAACTCTTTCCAAAAATTGTTGTTTTCTGAAGTTTATATGTTTGCGTTACAGTAACATAGATTAGCGTTATGAGTGTTTTACATTTTGAGTACTGAATACGATTTGCTATAGAAACATTAAACATCACATTTTCTCAAAAGCATATTACAGCAAATTAAAGAATTCTTTTAATATTTCTTTCATTGCTGAGTTACGTCTTCTGTTGGTCAACCCTCGATATACTTCTGCGTTAAATAACTCGCCAACCTCTGTCGAAAATCTCGTGAAGACATGTTTTCATGAAACAAGGGAACGCTCAATAATCTTACCTTTGAAAGCTTTTGTCTCATAAATAAATGCTATTGCTCATGTGCATGTAGTATTAGAACATGATATTAGTATTAAAAAGATGACAATTTAATCTGTTTGGGTGTGAAAGCTCTAAAGTGCTCTCTAAAAACTCCATAAAAAAAAAAAAAAAAAAAAAAAACTGCTTGAATAGGCCAGCTACTCTCACAGAAGGCCTGAAGTAAAGGAAGCATTGTTACAGTAATCTAAAACACTCAACATCAATCAGAACAATATCTCAACTATTATATTTTTGTGCTATTACTGACTTCCTAGTTTGGTTACCGGTGTTAAAAATATATCATCACTTTCTTCCCTATCCACCCTCCTTGATGCACCAACTTTTGTATTTTGTTACCCCTTTCGCCGAGTTAGGTGGCAAGTAAAAGGAAGGCCCATATTTTCTAAATCTCAAATAACTCATTTTAAACATCAATCATAAAAAAATCTCTACTATCTTTTGCTCTTCCAACTGACTTCCATAGCCTTGTTTATAGGTGTTAAAAATACACTATCACTATTTCAGCTTCCGTCCTTGGTGAACCAACTTCGTAATTTGTCGCCGCTTTCAGAGTCTGGGGTGAGTACGTATGGGGGTACCGTGCCAGTGCCGACTGCTCGTCCCGTCCTACGTCACACACTGTAAGAACAGAAACGTGGTTGCCCGGGTTACTACTGCTAAATTTGGATTCAAGAATGAGAATAGCATTTACTTTTTTTTCGAATAGTATTTGTGTTATAGTTTTTGTTCAATATGATCTCCAACCATGCATCTGTTAAAGTTGTAAATGTTGAGCTGGAATCAAAACAATATTTGTAGATTTTGCCCCCTGATCTCTACACACTGGATAGGCCAATCTCCACGCGATTGAATCCGGCCGATGAATCTACCGGAAGTTCTGCAAGGGTCCCTTTTGCTCTACCCTAACATTCACTCGTTTGCACGGGTTTCTATGGGCATGAGTAACCTATATGTGGAAAGTACTTTTCTGGCCATACGAAAAAATTCAAGCATTTGCAATTTGTATGGTGAATGTTGCCCGTTTTGCCTGGAATTAACTGTGAGTAGAAGTAAACGGATGTCTGCTAGGCAATTTTTGCGACCGATTAGTGATGGGTAAACGTCGTGTCCTATATACTGGATACATAATACTGTCTGCACTTGCATTGCACTGTACTAGACTATGTGCTCTAAAATGCTATACTCCATGGGAATACCAGTAGGAGCACTAATACTTCTAGTTCACTATAAATTAGTATTTATCATGAGATTTTTTCGCTGGATAACATTTAAATGGATCTCAATATAGGCCTAAGGGGTAGCTGTTCTTTAGTCACGATACTAGCTTAAAATCCCAAGGTCAAGGACAAACATTTCGTTCCTTTCAATTTAAATTTCCAATTCAAGTGATTTAAACAATGTTTTTGGTGCAGTATACTGACCCCGTAGACTGCAGTGCAGTATCTTTAATTCAAAGCAAGGTTTTATCCGATGGGGGGGGGTTCAATCAGGGGTTTGTAGAGTACCCGTGCTCATTCCAGGGGTTCTGAATTGACCCCTAAAAGGATAACAAGAAGCCAATTTTCATTGAAAATAACCTCTAACGGGAGTTCGACGGAGCCATTTTTTGTACAATTATACTTAGTCAGTTTTCAGGGTTTTTTTAAAAATAATGGGACCAATTTGCGTAAAAATATACCCCTTGTGGCCCTGTTCTCAATACTTGACTAAATACCTTTAAATAGCCAATATACAAAAAAATACACACTCGGGGGTTTATTTTGCTTGATATGTTGGGTACTTTTCCTATTTTATCATTGAACCAGTCACAATCCAACTGAATGTTGATACCCCTAGAACTTAATTATGTGAATGTATTACCCCTAGAGGTTGTCCCGCATTGGCCTCTATATGTCCCTCTTTTTTTGGAACGAGCATGTGTACCCGACCAAATTCCAAGACCCCAGGAAGTTATTCCAATTTTAAATAGAACGTGCATGCCTGTAAAAAGAGATACGAGGTCCTTTCCAGAAAGATTCGTGGGGGGGGGGGGGTATAACCACCCCCTGTGATTTTCCTTTTACCACATCCGATCCCTATAAATTTGTGGTACCACAAGATAGCTTTGCATTTCTCTCTTTCAATTGGTATCCAAAAATACCACTGGCATTCCCACATCACTGAACTAAGTTAAAGAAAGAGTGAAAATACATATATAGGTGAGGGTGGGTTAGTAAAGCTGAAAAAAATCTTGAATAGGAATTAATAGATCTAATATATCTGTGAATGCTAGTAGGTCAAAGCACTCAGGCCTTCTCCATGATTATGTCTGTGATCTAAACCCTGAAATATGGCTTGTTTAAAGACCTTTTTAAAATATTTTGAAATCATATTTTTGTTCTAACCTACCCCTATACTCGAAAATCAAACCATAATTTGGGACAAACTTGACATACGGCAATTAACCCAGGGGGGGTACTCAACACAATGACGCATACATGTGATGTGCAACAGACATCGGTCTCATTTTTCAGCCGTCTGGTACAGCAATGACCCCTTTTTTCATGCCATTTTGTATATCAAGGGTTGTTTTTTTCACAATTTCTCAAATTTGTTGGAAAATTAGTCCAAATTTCTTATTCGAACAAATTTTCTAAAAATGTTTGAAATTAAGTCAATTTCTTATCGAAGCCAACATATTCAAAATTTGCATTAAAATGCCAAAATTTTGAGGAAAAAAATTAGCCATTGTGTTAAATTTGGTCCAAATTTGCATCTCTGGTATAGCTTGGGTCCTTTTGCAAAATTGGTATAGATATGGGGCCTCTTCCAACTCTCGGGCACGTTTCTACCAAACCAAACTTGGTACCCCCCCCCCCCCGGGGCAATTAATCTCCTAATTCTGTTGATCCCCTTTTTCCATAGTTTCCCTATTCGTTGTACGTGCACGATCGGGTTCTTGGTAGAGCAAGGGCCGCCGATCAATTTCCGGTTTCCTCACTTTCGAGCGGCGATAGCCTATCCAGTGTATAGAGATCGTGATTTGCCTATTTCAATATTGTAATTCACATTACTGGGAAAAGTAACACCAAACAAACATAACTTCATTGATGATTTCCACTATGAGCTGATTAAACTTCTCCAGCATAGATGATTTGCACGATCCCCAATAATGCATCTCGTATTGTGCCCATTTCCATCCGGGAACTTGTACCGAGTTCATGTTTACAAAAAAAAAAAATGGTTGTTCATTCGCGTTCCCGAACAGTGGCCTAAAATTACATACAAAGTACCTTTTCACTTGAAAAAATGTAGAAGAATATCAAAGGAATAAAAAAAAATCGAGGCACTTGTGTTGAATTTCACGACAAAAAGTGATATTTTGATTTAAATGTGCCCTACTTTTACCTGCCGATGAACCTTACACAACCTATTAGTGCAACGTCACAGGTATGGTAAGTTTTCTGGTATTACCTTTACGTTCTTAACTGTAATGATTGTTAGTCCGACTTTGAGGCTGGCCAAGTTTCCCCGGATGAAATGGTCACAATACGAAGATGCATTATGGGGCTTGTGTAAATGGTCTTTGATGATTTGGTTTCACTATAGCTGATTACACAATTCTTCCCGAATTTTGATGTGAGCCAATGACATCACATTGATGCAGGTACGCATGCATATCAACGGGGTTCAAAATCCCGCAGACATCAAAACACATGCGTATGCATACTCGCACTAGGGGGATGTCATCAGGAGGCGTACAATGCATTCTGGGATATGTATAATTAATCAGGCGTCTTGAAGATCCACAAGTCTTAGGTGTGTTCAGAACAGTGGCAGACTTTCGAAAGTATGCGTTACCAACGAAAAAATCATTTTAATAATCCTCATTAGCGCCTCTTTAACAACGACGCACGTCAACACGGAAACTTAACAACGATAGCTTCAACGTGACCGACGAGCGGCCTCTCATCCCTCATTGGTAAATAGCGAGTAGCGTGCCGCTCGCGCTGACCTGTCGGTTAATTGGTGGAAAACCCCGGGAAACTCCACCATGTAACCCAAACATGCAAAATGGAATCCTCAGCAGGAACGTTTTTTAAAAGCGATATTTTGGCTTCGTTTTTCGTTATTAACGCATCGACGAGGATTTGCAGTACTCGTGTTATGCCGATAATCATTCCCCCAACACCATTCAGTGAGAAGCGATGCACCCCAACATGACATCATCAAACAAAGGTCATGCATGCATCACGAAATGTGGTGTCCTCGTACGGGTGGATAGAGAGTTACGTGGCAGTGGCCTGTTTATACCGGCACATTTTTGATCACCCCCCCATTGGCTGTGATTATTCACGTTGCTCACTTAATCAAATCATATGAAGTTCTCCTCTCGCACAAATAACAATGAATAGGTACTATGTAGATTGAATGACCGATCGAAATGTGATTTCTCTCTCAAATTAAAAAATATGGTGGGATTTTTTTTCAACTACGGTGCGTGTGCATAACCAACATGGACACGAGGCTGCCTGTCAACGTACGTGATCGCGAAAAAGGGAAATCCCGATTGAGTTGTTTCAACTAATTTTATCTGCACGGTGGGTTCCTTCCAGATCTCTCTCTCTCTCGGACCAGTTTGGGTTCCGTGTCGCCTTGTTTTTCGGGCGCTGTGTACTACTAGATGATGATTCCATTACAAAAATATAAAAGCTAATAAATTGGAAAAGAAAAAACAGTAAACTGTAACTACAGACAAGCACAAGACCGCTGTCAAAGTTGATGAACCACATAAAATGGCGTGCTTTATTATGGTAGCCACGCTACGGAATAAGTTGAGGTCCCCTTAACATCGACGTCGTGAGTAACGCTGTTCACACGGCACTTCCAACGACGATCGATCGCAAGTAGACTCGTACTTTTAAGATTTCTTAAAATCGTAGTTGTTAAATCGTTGTTAGCTAAACAATGATGTTGTTCAGACGGTCACTACTCACAAGCGTACCAATGACTGTGCTTACCAACGATCTTACCAAAGACTTAACAACGATCGTCTGAACATGCCTAGTGTCAATGGCTTGTGGTGGTGGTAGTCAGATTTATTCATCAGCTGAGTAATCTGATCCAGGGCCATGCATGATTTGTGATACCTAACATGGCCGCTTTAAGGCTGGGGGTGGATTGGGAAAGTCAGGGGTATTAACCCTACTCTTAATCGAAAACTGGGCTGCGATATACATGTACAATTGTGACTCTTGTTACACAGGACCGATGACTTAATGTCCCATCTGAAGGGAGGGGTGGGTGCCTTTCATGATTCATTTGGCACAAAATTGTCAAAGTGAACCATGGAGGAGAGCGGTATTTCAGTTTTTAATCAATAGCCCCAGATATACAGATCAAAATTCATCAATCGCCTTCGCCACAATACACTGTGAAGTTTTCTTTGGTTCCTCAATAAGCTGAGCTTTAAATCCTGTCATATGGGGATGACTGTTGGGAAGTTGCAACTTTTCAAGAATTTCCTACTTGTAATAGGAGTCCAAGATCATTGAAAACTAGTGAAATTAACAATGCAGTGGTGTTGAATGCAGTACTACATCCGATCCTGTCCTTACCAACTAGCACACCGAATCAAACTGCCTCAACCAATCTTAACCACTTGACTGTGCAGGGAGTAATATTATGCCCTGATAGAAATAAGACAGGATAACTGACCCTTGACCCTACCTTTTATTGGTCACATTGTTGTGTTAATAAACCTGGGTATGACCCTGCCTTAACAGGTCATTCCCCAGATGGGACCTTTGACCTTGTGAACTTGAAGCAGAGCTTAAATACAGTGACCTCAGAATAGCTTCTGCAAACCACAGTGTGAAAACGAAAAATCGCTAGACGCGGTCAAGTGGTTAAATGACCATGGTCCAATCAAGTAGTAATAGGGTTTGATCTAATAACCACAGAGATACACAGATGTGACCAGCTTGACAAATAGGCATGCTCCTTTAAGATGCGTGAAACATACGTGTTGCGTGAAAAGCATATTCGAAAGGCAAATGTCAGCAGATGTCTGCCGATGAAGTATGAACCCACCATTAGACATCTCAGAATTGCAAAATGTTCAGAATTGCAAAATGTTCACACTCCAAGGGAAGTGTAGGCCTCCTGAACGTAGGTGGCAATCTTATTCTTAACCTCACTTGAGTTATTGAGCTGCAAGTAACCACTGATTTGATTGGCTAATTACATCATTTAACCCTAAGAATAAGCAATCAGAGGCATGGTAAGACAAGTTTAAGAGATGCACATGGGTGTATATTAAGGTAGGATTATCGACTACGGCTTCGTGCCCAGATCTTGTTGAAATTGTCATAAAATGTTGGTATTGGTGAAAGAAAATGTGTGCCAAATTTTAATTTTTTCCAAAAGGCATTTCAGAGATATGTCACCTAATGCGTTTTCAAATTCCCATAGACTTTGTACAGGGACTGATTTTGGCAGTATAGAAAATGGACCAAAATGGGGCAATTTTGTGAAAAACTATACATTTAATTTCAATTATTTCTCAGGTAATTGATGAGTTATAAGATTGGTGTTTGTTTTTAATGGTTAAAGAAATGTAAAAAATCCGTGCAATTTTTTATTTTTCTGTGGGTCATCAAAACCAAAGAACAGGTGGTCGCACCAACACTTTATGTTGAAGTATTTCTAGAAATACTGAAGTATCCACTTTTCATAATTTTTCCTAGAAGAAACTACAACTCCCTTGGTGATGGAAATCAAATTTAGAAAATTCTCACGTTAGATTTTGCAGATTGAGTGTTTCTATTTGAAATAACAGGTGCTTTTAATTTTCCCTAAATTATTTTTCCCTAGAATTTTTCTATAGAATTAAAAACTTGATTCAAAAAAGCCAACGTGAGATTTTAGGTATTTTGTTATAAACACATCCTTGGGAGTTTCATTTAGGGTAGGAAAAATTATTTAATGTAATAATTAGGTACTTTTTTAAAAATAAATAAAACACTAAAACAAATTGTGCAGTCTTAAAACTGGAAAAATTTATGGAGGAAAGTTAAATACTTACCATAGTCAAGATGGGACTAAATTGATTCTGGGGTTTTCATTTTATGGTCATTTTCTGTAAGACCATTTTATCCGATGATCCTACCTTAAAGGTGTATTTTGATTGGTTCCTCAGGTTACATCATGTTATATCATTTATAATGAACCAATCACAAATATTGTAAGAAAGATGGAGGACCTCAGGTGGTTAAAAGATATAATGTATAAACTGAGGCAAAACACAATCACATCTGCTTTAAGCATACAGCAATATTTATTAATACTGTCATTTTGAACAGAAAATAGGTTAAATGTACAAGTTTGGCAAATAAAGAATATACATATTATTATCATGAAGAGATAAGCATTATATGCTTAAAATAATTACAGAATCATTAAAATAGACATTATCATGTCCATCTTACCCATATCACACAAACTACACACACACATTGGCTCAATCTAGAACAGATTTTTTTAATTCTCCATGAAGAACACACTTCACTTGTTAAATGGGGCATAAACCTAATGTATATAAGTTGCTTATTTTTTTGCAAATTTTGCAAAATGGCTAGAGAAGAAATGAAATTAACAATACACAAAAATGTTTAGGTACATAGAGTTACATTGCATTAAATGCCAACTCAGATTTTCTAAAAAAGATGGTGGCCTCCATTTTCTAACAAATCATGTTTTTGCCTATATGTTTGTGGTGTCCACATACCAATCATTATGTGAAATAGTTAAGCTAAAATCAACATTCTTCCCCAAACTTGAAAATTGTGAAAAATTCTGTTAAAAATAATGGCACAAAAAAGAGTAGTTGAGAATTTTCAAAGTATTCTTAACCAGTTGGGTCCATCATTGTTATGTGGTTATGATTTTTGTTTTGAAGCTTACTAACATGGCCAGATACTTAACGGCCGAGTAGCCTTATACTCCAGCTATTCTATCTAGATACTGCCCCTGGGGTACTGCGCGCAAAGCACACAACGAGGTATAACCCGACACAGAACCGAGAATCTTAGTTTTTCAAACTTCAGCTAACTGAGCATAGTGGTGTACAATGGTGGTGTCCTTTGCCGAGCCTCAGAGTGTAAGTACTGTGTATACTACGGAATAGGCACAGATCTAATAGCGTGGTTGCGGGCATATATGTCTTTGCCTTCACCCCTGGTTCCACCTGTGAAAAGCATTCTCCTGTGGCAAAACAAGGAGCAGCAACTATGCATAATTGAGGTGGGCATGCATGCGCAGGTGTATGGGTACTGACTCATTGAAACCTCTATAGTACCTTCAAGAATTTGGCCCACCGTGCAATTATCTGAATGTGAATAAAAAATTTGCTAGAATTTTTTCAAAACCTGCCATATGGTTTAGCATATAAAATCAGAAATGTGTTCAGGTGTTGTTCTGAAAAATATTGCTTTTCTATTGATATCCCATATTTTTTATTGGGGGGGGGGGCTGAACTAGAAACAAGCTTCAATTTTAGTTGATGTTGATTCAGGATGGCATAGAAGTATTTTAGTACAATAATAAATCAGAAAAGATCAGAAAAAGACTCTACACAAGTTAAACCATTTAATTGTGATAACACAATTTGATGTCCTTATTGAACATGGCAGCATACATCAGACAAACAGAAACCTATTCATCTCTCAAGATTAGCTTTTAAGGAATACAATGATCAATCGCTGTGCCAAAACAGTCCTTGGGTTTCCACAGCAGTTTCATAACAGTTGTGAATGCAATGACCAGAAGTGTCTTAATACAATATAAATACCTTATTAAAAACTGGCACCTCCAAAATTAGCACACAAAATTTCCAAATCAAAAGAGCTATGGCTAAATGTGCAGCAAAATACAAATCCAATGTACAAACAAATATATGGCAAAGTTTGTTTTTTATGTTTCCCACTCATGTTGGAGCTTTTATGTTTCAAGTACATAACACTAAATTCTATACAAATCTATTTAGTTTGTGGCCTTACCATTTTAAAAAGGCACCTACCTTAAAAGAACAAGATTAATTTTGGAGAACAAATCTCCGATTTGCACCTGATTGGTTGTAAAACATCTACTGAGAACATTCAGAGGTTTATTGGACAAGTAAAAACTGAAACAAAAATAAAATTTTGAATGTGCCTGCTGTCTTGAAGCCACTATCAGTGATTTCTTCAAAATGTAAACAAATCGCACCCTTTTTTTCATCAAAGTCCATTTTTTGGCATTGTTGTATTGGAATTGTTATAGTAAAGACCCCTGTAAGAGGCTAAGCATAACACGCCCTATTTGTCAAAGAAATTTTTAATGCTTTGTTTACTAATGAAAGTCGGGATCCGACTTTTTTTTAGTCTAGAAACAGTCGTAAATGGCATCTTCAAGACCGATTTAAAATGCTTTGGTGTCTGTTTTTCACAAAGAACAGTAATATAAGGTGTTGATATGACCTAACACTAGCAATTTAGAGACAAAAGGGGCATTTTGAAATTGGAAAAAAATGACCGATAGTGGCTTTAAGTTAAAGGGCATTTCGTGATCCACAGCCTCGTCCCCCGACTTTCCCCCCAAAAGTTGAGCATTTTTTTTTTATATCATCTGACCGTCCTAGCCTAAGTAATGCATTTGTGCCCAATTTTAACATTGCAAATTGCGTCGAATCTGAAGAAATCGGCAACTTCTCTATTTTCCTGTAAACGGACAGAAATTACGTTCAGTGGCCTATGTGTAACCTATGAGAGCAAACACTTTCCGTTCTTCAATATACATCAACCACACAGATCGGTATCAGTGAAACTTGCGGGATAAGCTTTTCTTTTTCTCGACGATAATCGTGCGAACCATAAATAAACACGGAACAGCGTGCTAGAATCACAAATGCCATTTTAACCTTTAAATTGAGGTATTTTTGGTAATCGCTAATCTGATGGATCCCTCCGAAAAGTCAGTTGGGCAGAGGTAATATAGATTCGTAATACCAAGGTGCAGTACCAAAATGATACAAATATCTTTCTTTATCCTTGAATATAAAAGCTAAACTTGATCCAAACGTGACAAAATCGCTGAATGAGCTTCCTCACAAAGCGTGAATATTATGAACACCGGAGGTGTTTTGTGCAGTGTCCAAAATTGATGAAATGCAAACATAAAGTTTAGGAAAGATTAGCCAATGTTAGCTGATACCTAATCTGGTTTAATATCTCATTATCCTACGTATTCCGATCCATATTATAATGAAATCTCTATTCTTACTTTTCCTTTAAAGGAAAACCTATTATATGAAATCTCTATTTCCGACTTTTCCTTCAAATGAAATAAACTATGCAAAATGACCTTTTAGGTTTTTGTAATACTGATTCTTTAAAAATAGAAAAAAAGTGCTGAATCTAATCAATATTTACAATAATATGCCTCTTCAAATGGGGCCGATTAAATTTGTACTTCAATCCCAAACCTACACACACCTACACACCAATTTTTATGGCAGCAATCAAAATTTTCATCTCTTTACAGAGGCCCATTAACCAGATAAAATAAGCTGAAAATGCCGCCTTTATTTAATATAAACAGGCGAACTCGTTGTTACGCGATGCTTAAACATGTCCCTCCCCCGCTGAATGTTGCGATCACTAACATGCGATAATGCAACTTCTCAACAACCCTAAACCGCCTCCCCCAATAACCTGCAAAACACTCCACCCCCTCCCAACTACCCGCAAAACCCCCACACCCTCCCAAACACCTCCACTCCCCAACACAAACCCCACCTCATCCCCAACACCTCCCCACCCTCTCCCCAACACCCCACCCCCACCCGCATCCCCAACACCACCCTCAAACCCCACCCCCCCCCCCCTCTTTAACACCCCTCAACACCTCAACCCCAATACCCCATAACCCTATAACACGGCTCCCTTTCCCCCAACACCCCCCGTCCCCGCAACACCATCCAATCCCTCGCAACACCCCACCCCCCTCCCCACCACCCCCACCACCCCCAAAAATATTTTTTTCATTCTCCCTCCCCCAACCCCCCGCAATACCCAACCCCCTCCCCAACACACAAACCCCTCTCAACACCCCCCCCCCCCCTTCCCCAACATCTCCACTCCCTCTCCACACCCTCCACCCCCTCCCCAAAACACCCAAACCCCCTCCTTCCCCAACCCTCACATTACATCGCCCTCCCCATATAGCATAGTAGTCTCAATGGTAGCGAAGGAATTTTGCCTATCCTGATGTCCGTTTCAGAGATACAGCAAAATTACGCTATTTAATTAGCTCATATTGCATTACCTACGCCGCAGATATCACATACTTTCAAATTGCAAAAAGATGCATGCCATGATGGACTATCATGTAGCGAAGGATTTTGTGTGTTCGATGTAACCGTTTTATTAGCGATAACAGTTATTACTCATATTTAATTAGCCTCATTTGCATACCTAACCCGCATGTATCACACACTTTCAAATTGCAAACAACGATGTATGCCATGACATGGGCGCTTTCATGTAGCGAAGGACTTTTGTGTGCCGATATACTTTTCAAAGATCCAGCACATAGGGTTAACATTTTGTCTATCACAGAGCATTCCATGTTAACATTTTTATCACCGACATTCCAGGTTAACATTTTTCTCACAGACAGATACTGACACACGGACGGAGCCCCTTGTATAGTCCCCGTCCCGAACGTTCTTCGGCGGGGACAATTATGCACATTACATTAAAACCTCTTTTGGAGCTCAACCACTCCACAGAATTATAATAAACCACTTAATAATTTCAGTTGTTCACTTCATGCCAAATAACAAGCAATCTGAAACATTCACAAATTATGAATAGAGTCATCCAACATATCTATTTTTTTTTATTCTCTACTTCTTATTCAGTGTGTAGGGTTTGCGTACATTGGATAGTTAGTGGCTGCCAGCTATCTAATACATGGGTCTTCATTAGTTTTTATTTTCCAGGGCCCTAGGGTTGTATAATGAGGTCATGGAGACTGACAGGCGAGTAGAGCGTTAGCACAGCGGGGGGTCCAGGGCCCGCCTTGTCGGCCCTAGTGGGATTCTGGGGCGAACCCTGGAAGCCTCTGCCTATTTTCAATGGCAACCAGGGCAACCATTTTTTGTCCTTTCGTAAAATAACATAAGATTATATTTTCGGAAAAATAATTTTAAAAAAAATTAAGATCTTCATTTTTTTCTGTCCACTGTCCGCGGGCCACACAGCAAGCCATCACATGCCATACCTGGCACATGGACCACCTAGTTAGAACCCCAGATCTAAATATGAGATGATATTACACAGTGCAGCAGTTGGCTGGTGTTAACGTGCGTGTACACGATTACACTTTACCAACCCTGGAATGAATTACTGCAGTTTGAGAGTAGATAAATTTGTGTTTTCAATTAATATAATTGGAATTCAACTATTTCCAGTAAGAATAAAGGACTTGATTTGTTTTACCTATCTAATATTGTATCCTATTGAATGAGCAGTCATGTTTTTATATTGGTTGATGGGCTCAAAAGATACTTGACTTTCTGCTATTTAGGGGTGGCTCTCCAATTGTCAAACTTAATTGATCGGCCCTACTTCTCACCCCATAGTATGTTAAGATTTTGGTATCACTACAAATCTTGTATTTTTGTGTGCACACACACACGCACATGTACACATGCACATACAAACAGAGGTATACTTGTGTGGCTGTTGGCTTGTATGTCTCCAGACATTACTTGTATCTTTTTATACAGTTCTTGTGTCTATGTGTGTCTTGTGTAATTTTTTTATTGTGACTTTTGTGTGTCTGTTAGACATACATAGACATGTATGGACATGTGTGGGTATATTGGGCTTTGAACCCCTTGTGTGACTTTTTCCAAATTTTATCAATAGGGAGGTAATAAAATATGAGCAGATATGGCATGGTTTAATTTGCAGTTTGCAGAAATGATTTGTACAGCAGTTTTATGGATCAATACAATATACACAATTGCTATTCACATTAAAATGGTACAGCAGATTCCAATGAAACTTTAAAATTATGCTATGTCGGCAACTGTTTTTACATGAAAATAAAGAAAAACATGTTGTAATTGGACAGAATGCCCTTTATATGCAAAACTTTTTCACAGGCAAAATGAACCGAAACCTTTGCTCTTAGTGTTGCAGCTAAAAGGTGTAGGTACTGAAATGGGTAACTTATTATGATTATTATTATAGTGAACATGGTCACTGAAAGGATAAAGCATAAGTGCATTGCTTTAGGAAAATTACTTAACTGCTGGACTATTAGTTCTTTGGCTTCAAGCTCTCTTTTGGTTTAGTTTTGGCTCATACTTGCTCAATATTCCACATTCCCTACATTTGCGTTCAGCACTGCATAAATGTAGTATTAAAAATCTTGCGTGATTGGCTTATGTGTTGCCACAGTGTGACAGTGCACATAAACAAGGTCAGAAACAAAACCAATCACACAGTTATATCAATTTTACTTGACTCATTGACAACCCGAGGCATCCTAAATAGTGCGATCAGAAGAAATTCCTGTAAACTCCAACCTTATTCTCCAGAAGCTCTCTGATGATCAATTATTATTCACCCAATTAGCATCACTAAGAAAACTAGGTATTACATGGAAAAATGCAAATAATGTACATAATGCTAGTAATTTGAACACCAACAATAATACAAGCCAACTGATTATTTAGACTTAAAAAGTAAAGCCTCCATAAATTGTTCACTGGCCTATTAATAAATCTTCACACACAAAAAAAATGTCACGGCATATAAACTGCCTGTCAATTTCAAAGTGCTTTAACAATATTACCAGGGTTGGTACATTTTGTGACCCCCACTTTGCCTGACCCGACTCAGAATTGATGGAATAAAGTGCATGTGATACTGTACTTTATTCCGTAAAGGCTGATGAATTCCAAGTTGGGTCAGGCAAAGTGGAATCACAAAATGTACAAACCCAATATTACAATTGTACACTGACTCGCACTGTTATTTATGGAAGAGCAAGAACACACCATCTAGACCCAACAAAGATGAAGATATCATCGCTTCCTACTGTTACCAACCTTTAAGAATTATGAAAAATGTATGCATAGATACTAGGTAGTAGCACCCATGACCACATGATACAATACTCTATCAATCAGTCAAGTTAGAAGGCGACGTCAAGACGCTACTCTGCATTTGTGCTAACCATTTGATAAATACCTGCCAGCCTTATTTGCGTGTGCGAATGCTGCAATCCGAAGGCAGGCATATTTCAAGTGTACAAAACCCATCACGCGCAGTGACATCACCCTCAAACTTGAACTCAAAAAAAATATACCATACATTCTGTATTTTTGATGCAATCTGATTAACACAGACCAATGTTTACATATATGCATTATGCAGCTACTCATGATTAGACATGCACCAACTTGGAGTAGACACCCAGCTACTTGGGAGTAGACACAAAGACAGTATGCAGCAATCCAGGTGTCAAGTAAATTGACACTTTTATAGGCTGTTGAAATTAAGCATCATTAAAACCTTTGTGGTCAGGTCTCTGCACCAAATATAGAAAATATAATAAAAAGTTTGAAAATCTGAATAGATGTCATACTGCCATATATGTTGGACCCACTAGAGTACAGACAGTAGATGGGTGTAGAGTATCCTATTCAAGGAGTAAGTGCAAATTGTGCAGGTACCATGTGTCTAATCAAGAGTAGATACAGAGCGACTAATGTCAAGAATTTGACTATATCCAAAGGCCATGGAAAAGAAGCTACAGTTCTTAGGTCAGGTCAGGTCAGGTTTACCTTAAGGGCCTGCTACTGGTATCCTGGTAACCAGTACTACCTGTCCCAGGGCCGAGTTGTCGGCTAAACCGACATCCCCATCCGGTTTCTAAGGAAATCTGATGAGGAGGGTAGCTGGTTACCCTGGTAGAATGAAAAAGAAGATCTACCTACAAGGGCATCAGCTCTGGAGAGCTTGGCGGTCATCCAGCATATGCTGCCTTGTATGGTGGGCATAGTTGCCCAAAGGCTAGGCCCACCGCTGAAAACTGTGGATTGGCGTCAGGAAGGGCATCCGGTCAATTATCTTTTGCTCCAATAAATCCTCACACAGCAGTATTGCTGAGTGTGAGGTGTATCCGGTCACCCCCGTTGACGGGGACAAAAACCGGATGTAAAACTTTGGTTTAACTAACTTACTTGAGACACTTGAAAACCAAGCATTATAATATAACACCATTTTCTCCTGATCTGACAATTCAATTATGGTCTTTTCTAATAATCTTAGCACTTTAGCTAAGATAGACAATACATAATGGCTACAAATATAGCCAATTAACACAGTCAAATAAATGACTTCCCAGTCAGGTAGGGAACAAACTATATTTCTTATGTTTCTCTTCTAGGCTGGCAGTAAATAGCATGTTACCCAAGTTTTGTGTTGCTTAACACTAAACTGTGTGCCTTTGAAAAAGCCACTCCAACTAATAAGACTAATAAGGAGATTAGTTGACCGTCCAGGACTTGCTTGTCTCTGTTAAATCATTGTTAGTTGTGGCTCAAATGCATAGTGTTATGCAAACAGTGTAACCTTGTATTATCCAGTATTTACTGCCAACCAAGATGCAAAAAGCAACTCATGCACTATGAGTTACAATAAGCTCATCTACCAAGGACACAGTTCAGTGGGTTGTACTTGTACATACATTGACATGAACTGACCTTGTGTGATCTGGGTATCATATATCATACCCAATAAAACCAGGGGTGTATTTTCTAAATACATTGGTGAATGAAAGCTACTGAACTTAGCCAAGGGAATTGAGATTTTACTAGCTCATAGTGATGTAGGAATAGCTATTTACAAGAGAAGATATCAGTAGCTTCCCACAATGCATTGCTTCCAATGGAGATTTGTGTACAGGTAGTCATGTGAATCGTTAGTGAAGAAACATTTTTAAAATGCAAGTTGGTGATCAGTACTTCTAATTTAACCATGTTTCATCTCTAACGATTCACATTAGTAACCTGAATAAAAACATCCATTGGAAACAATGCATTGTGGGAAGCTACTGATATCTTCTCTTGCTATTTACTATGAATGACTGAACTTGTCGGAAGAGTTAAGTTAGATTTGTTAGCCTTTTTTTGCAAACTGGTAGATAAGTAACTTCCCAAGCAAATTACAGGTAAAATTTAACACAGTCGTATGGGCAAGAGTTCCATATATACCCCTCAAAGTTCTACATAGAGCAGATTCTTTTTTATTTATGGCCTTAGGGTTAGGGTATTTGTTAGTGTAAGGCCATAAATAAAAAACAATTTGTTTCCTGTACAATTTTGAAGAGGGGTGTACATATGGAAATCTTTCCACAGCATAAAAGTGGCAACAATTTTGCTTAACACTTACTGTGCTCAGGGGGGGGGGTTCCTAGGGACCCATTTTTTGTTTTTCAGCCGGCATTTGTTAACGCTGCAATATATTTTGGTTTATTTTTTGTATTTGTCTACTTTTACTTCGCTTGCATTGTGTGCAAAAAAAATCCAAATCCATCGCGTCGTTTTTTGCGTTATTAGTCTGGGCCCTAGGAGCCCCCCCCTTATGCACAACGGAAGTATACCCCACGACAAAAATAAAAAATCTTATTAAGTTACGTGATTCTGATTTTCATAATCATACACCTGTGACATAAAACAAAGTAAATAAATATAAAAAAAATCTTGGGAAGTATAGTATGCCAATGGAGCCATAATATTTTATAATACATCATGGTAGCTGTTTTGACTGTAGGAACCTATGGTAAATTTATTTACAGTACCTTAAAAAATATAAAATGCATGCGACATTTATGTTGGTGCTTACTATTTGGTAATATAGTTCATGCTTCATCCCATAAAGCAATCAGCTCTAGTCTAGGTGAAGCAATTCTGTAGAAAATGCAGAAACCCTTGTTCTTTTCCCACATTTTGACGCAACATTAAATCCTGTTTTTCCCCTAATTTTCTTCTTACTGAAACAATAACTTTCTTTTCCGTTTTTATTTCTTTATTGTTGATGTCTTTGAAGCCTTCAAACCTTTGTGGATTCATCAAAAACATCCTTTAGGAAAGTGGGTTTAATTAGGGGGGGTCCCTAGGAACCCCCCCGTTATGCACTAACGAAGTGCAAACCCTTTTATGCAGTTAAGTGTTAAGGCTGTCTCCGGATTTCCTTCCCGATGATGGCGCACTCATTTTCAAACAATCTTATTTTTTTTACATGTACTAATTGCGTGTCCATATCCGAATGCATTGTGGGAAATGAGTCGGCCTTTAATACTACACTTTTCAATTGCTTTGAAGGCAAAATTAACCATTGCTTTTGAAAATTTCTTAATGACCTCTAACAGCAGTTAGAAAAATGTTGGCCCCTGTATGCCGTATGTTTAGTCCCATGTTAACAGCTCTTGCATCCAGAATCCTTTGCCGGCTGATGTCGGCCCTGACCCCTAATCCAATCACACCAAAGAGCCGGAAGATTGTTGGGAGGTGGGGGTTGGAGGGCTCAAGCTGTCTGTGTAAAGTTGAGGTTTTAAGAGGTTAACCAACTCGGAACGCTATTCATTATTGACTACTGCTGGGCGATCACAATGCCAAGGCTTTCTCTTATCCTTTTTTGACCTTTAACAACGT
>JAMKCH010030309.1:0-63750 GCA_023653785.1 Ophioderma brevispina
TTGGGCATTAAAGAAGGGGCAATCTTTGAAAATCTATAAAATTCCTCTCTTTGTCCACAAATAAATTGCTATAATCCGATACTTTGGTAGCGAAAATCGATCAGAAGAACCATGACCCAAGGCCCATGTGGGGTGTTCACAGCTTTGGGTCAAAGGTCCCATTGGCCGATTAAGTGGGCATTCTTTGAAAATCTATAAATTACTTCTTGTGCCACAAATCAATTGGCTATAATCACTAGAGTTGGTCAGAAGAACCGCTGACCCAAGGTCCATATGGGGTGTTCACAGATTTGGTCAAAGTCAGTGGGGCCAATTAAAAGGGGCCAAATCTTTTGAAAATCTATAATTCCCTTCTTGTGCCACAAATCATTGCTATAACAACTAGAACTTGGTTAGAAGACCCCTGACCCAAGGTCCATATGGGTGTTCATACAGATTTGGGTCACAAAGGTCACGTGGGCCAATTAAAGGGGCATTCTTTTGAAATTAAAATTCCTTCTTGGGTGCCACAAACAATTGCTATATCACTACACTTGGTCAGAAGAAACCAACCGTGAACCAGGCCCCATATGAATGTTCACATATAGGGTCAAAGGTCACATGGCCGAAATTAAAGGTCATTCCTTTGAAATCAAATTCCTTCTTTGCCACCAATCAATTGCTCTATAATCACTAGACTTGGTTAGAAGAACCACTGACCCCAAGGTCCATATGGGGTGTTCCAAGATTTTGGGTCCCCAAAGGTCATTTGGGCCATTACAGGGGCAATCTTTGAAAATCTATAAAGTCCTTCCTTGTGCCACAAATCAATTGCTATAATCACTAGAACTTGGTTAGAAGAACCACTGACCCAAGTCCATATGGGCTGTTCACAGGTTTGGGGTCACAAAGGTCACGTTGGCCAATTAAAGGGCATCTCTGAAAATCTATAAATTCCGCCTTGTGCCACAAATCAATTGCTATAATCACTTAACTTGGTCAGAAGAACCGCTGAACCAAGGCCCATATGAAGGTTCAAGATTAGGGTCAAAGGTCACATGGCCGATTAAAGGGTCATTCTTTGAAAATCAAATTCCTCCTTCTTGTGCCACCACAAATCAATTGCTATAATCGCTGGACTTGGTCAGAAGAACTGCTACCTACCACGGTCCATGTGGGGTGTTCGCAGATTTGGGTAAAGGTCATGTGGGCCGATTAAGGGGCAAATTGTTTGAAAATTCTATAAATTCTTCTTGTAACCACATCCATTGTTTATATCACTAGACTGGTTAGAAGAACTGCTGACCCCATTCCTTACATTTTGACTAGGAAAATCCTAAAAATCGTTCAACAAGAGTCTGGAAATTTGTCAGTAGTAATCCTCTATTTTGATCGAGGATATTCCCTCAAAGTGGCCTGAAACACGAAAATTAATAGACATTTTTTAAAACCCTACAATTTTCTCTGCTACCAGTAGCCATGACCCATTGTATCCTTATTATGTGTTTAACCAGCGTCATGTATTGCTTCAAAGAGACTCATATATGATTTGTTTATCGAGTCTTGCTGCATCACAGAGCATTGTAAGGCTTTGCCGGTGAAACCTGGAGTGTGATGTTAACTGTTTAGTGTATTCATTTGCCTATTACCTTCACACGTATAGTCAAAAGAAACACTGACACAAGTCTCCTATTGAGTATACATAAAGTGGCCGCTAATGACCCTGTATGGCCATTTGACCCCATTTTGTCAATATATCACTACTACAAACTTCTGCAACTAAAATGCTCATGACAAACAAAGGAACACTGGTCCAGGACTGTACTGGTAAGTGCCCGCAGAATGACCTATGGTGACCCACGTGCCCTTTTTACCTCTAATGACCCTATGTGACCTTGACCCCTATGGTCAAAACTCTATATTAAAAAACGCAATGCAAAATGGTGTGGATAGAGTGCCCCGAAAGACGCAAACCCCCCAAACCAAAGTTGCAGTTTTTGGCTTTTCAATGGTCACTGTGTGGTACAAGGCAAACAAAGGTGTTTTGATTTTACACATAGAGGTTTTCCGACTGGATGAGCGAGAAAGCCTACTTGCAATTGATTGTGGTCCCGCGTGTTCGTGTCCCAGTACACTGTAGTGCCCATTGAAAAAACCAAAAAACTGCAATTTGGTTTTGGAGGTTGCGTCTTTCGGGCTTTCTATCTCAGCCATCTGCCGTTTTTTACAAGCCATGTATAAAATGAAAGAGCAAGACTAGACAATAAAATGTATATTTCGAAAACTTTCAAAATGGTAGGACTTGTGACACAATACTGATCGAAAAAACATGTCACGATGATATTTTTGTGCCAGGTGTACACCGCATAACACGGCCCAATTACGCGGTGCTTAATTACAGAGGGATTTCTATATTACCGGATGTGATCTACAAAAAAAAGGTAAAATGGCAGCTTCCACGGTGATTCGTCGTTTGGACAGAGGCTGACGACAGGGTGGACGTCCCTGTCAATCAAGCTTTATGGCTTCTTGTTAGAACTTGTTAGGTTACAAATCGCATTCCATCGTTGAGGTTGTTGATCACTGTGTATTGATTACTGATTACGGTGTCCTTTATTGCGTATTCCCCTTAAATCTGCGTGCCCCTATCCTGACTGATGCCCGCCTCAGTATTACCCGACTCAATATTGATCTACATGCGGGCCATACATGCGTAATGAGGAAATACAGTAGGCCCACTGTGCAGGTTGTAGTCATCCCCCAACCAAAAACATGATAACCGAGATGATTAATAAAGATAGGTCTTATATTATAAAATGATTATTACCTGAGATGAGTATTAGGTATTACGTTTAGGTAGAATCATCTCAGATATACAAAACTCATGCCACATTTCATTAAAATTTATCCACTTTCCGATTGATCTCTGCAATTAATGCATCGCAAGTGTAATGTGTACTTATACACCTGTCAGTTGTATGGCGCCTATGCGACCCCCGGGAAAGGTGCGTCGTGGGTGGGTCATTTACCACCACCTTCTTGACGCAGGGTACCATCATTGAAGCCTTTGGTCCGTCAACAACTTGAGGAAATAGGTGAGAAATGTCCGTCATTTTACCTGGGTGCGGTAAATGCCCGTCTTTCCTGCAATACGAACAGGAAAAAAAATCAAGGGTGTGCGATAATTCGCGATGGCGATAATATTGCGATAATTTTTTAATTATCGTGATGCGATATTTCGTCAGGGTCCGAAGATATGCTGACGATAATTCTGAGTAAGATCTTTGGATATCAAATCATCAATTAATTCAAGAGTTCGGATCAGGACTACCACAGTAAAATCTATTATATATTCGCATTTAACCTGTGGTGTAACAGACTACCGTTAGGGCCATGTTCCATCATCTTTCATTGGAGGAGGCCGATTGATCCATCCATTATTAGTCCAATGTACCAGGAATTATTAACACGATGTCAGGCCCACAGCTAATGAACATCGTCCAAGATATTCGGGATCTAACACTGGACAGTAACATTTAATTGTCCAGTTCTGTGTGAAACGCGGACCCGATTTCATCACCTGGCCCTGGCCGGTCCACGTGCGCGCATAATCTAAGTGTGCAGCCCCCGGTACCCAGGTGCCGTCATAAGGGAATTTCATGAAAAAAAAATGGGTAACTCGGCCGCCTGGCGGAAGAAAAAGAGAGAGTTGGAGGGGGGCGCTGTAAGTTTAGCTTAATTGACGGGAAAATGTGAACAGAAAATATTGTGATGACAGAAACTCATTGTGTGTTCGATTATAAATGTAAATAATCTTGATATAGCCATCTTTTGGTGGTATAAAATAGTTCACTACTTGTCCATTAAAACACTCCGCTATTGCGTGCGTATCGATTCGCTTGCCCTTGCCCTGCCCTTGACGAGTGTTACGATATTTGGAAATAATGACGGCAAGAGATCATGCACTTTTGAATATTCATTAGTTCAATTATTAATTTTCAAGTAATGACGATTCGCGCGTGAGCTAATTATGAAATTATACCATGAGGTTATTATTACGTACCGTACTGCCGGTACAACATCTATGGATTGTTACTTTGCTCTTTGCAATGGATTATTTTTAATCAAATCTTCACTATTTCAAAAAAAACACCCTGAGTAAATGATGATTAAATGTCTCATTAACCCATTTCAAGATGTTATTTTGTGGATGGCAGGATTGATATAAAAAATACAGGCGTTGTACAATCGCTTTTCTCGGTGCTTTGTTGGGAAATCCCCAAACAGCGGTAGGACCCTGGTACGGGTAGGGGCAACGGCAATTAGGAATGAGTGATACCCAAAAGATCATTTGCGTGTGCCGCAATTGTTATCTTGCCAAGTGGCATTACAGCCTGCTCGAATGACAAGGTGAAGGAGATAAGTGAGCAGCAGTGAAACGAGTGTCGTTTTTTTTTTAAAAGTAAACAACAAACCACTAAAGTAAACGGACAATGAATTGACAGGCGACCAAGACGAGATGAAATGACGTAAGTATGAACGGACATGTGGGGTCTTGTGGGCAGAGAATCAGAGGCAAGAAACATTTGTCTCATTATCATCATTTCATGGTTTTATTCACTATTTCACGACATTGTTAATCTTCTGTGATCCATTTACAAACACACACACTATACATTCTCATGACTTCAAAACATAAAAAAAAACGGTACACCAAATCGCGAATTATCTGTCTTCTTTTTTTTTAAACATTTTCCAATTTGTAATATGGCGATTGGGATTTTCTTTACCGTCAAGTTCTTGGAATATAAGTAAATTGTCGTCTGACGTCGGACGAGATCTTTTAAACACCCCAGCTGACGTAATGCTCACGACCCGTAACCCTTGACCGAATTCATTGATTACAGAGTCACGAGTGAAGGAGTAATCAGCCATTGTTTTTTTAATTATTAGTGATATGATCAGAATTTCGTCAAAACTTACGAGGTATTTTGGAAAATATGGATCTAATTATGCCGAGTATAACGGCAAGTTGTTTAGTTTAAGTAAAGGGTTTAGAGTCAGTGTTGGCAGGGTTTATAATGTCATATTGAGGTCGATCGTAATGGAATGTAATTAAGCCAAGATGATATCGCGATATTGCGATAATTTTAGGCCGCGATGTACGATATCCCCATGCGTACCGGCGCCGCCGATCATTAGGCCAATTTCAACTCAGGTCATGCAGTTGCGTCATGACAGACGTGCGTCATTAGGACAGTTAAAATGGTTCGTCATATCAAGAAATGGTGCGTCACAAAAAGTATTTGAAGTACCGTCATTGTAAGCAAGGTGCGTCAAAGGTGCGTCATAATTGAGACACAGGGGTGCGTCAATATATAGGTAAATCCGCCGTCTACATTGGACAAATGACGACACCATTCCCGGGGCGTGCATAGTGAGCCATACAACTGACAGGTGTATTAGAACTTAAAAGTAAACGATTTTATTTATGCTTCTGAAATCAAATGTTTCATTTAGAAAATTACCATTAAAGTGCGTAAATGTTACGCAAGTACGCAATTCTTTAAGGACGTGCATTAGGTATCGGTAAAAAAAAACAAAACAAAAAAAATAAAGAAATAGGTATCGGTAAAAAACTTTAACAAGAAGAGTCCTTAAAAAGGACAATATGCCCTAATGAATTTAGTTTCAGACTTAACTTAGCGGTGATTTGCATACCTGAACACTTTACAGTAGGGTACAAACCAAAGATAGGCATTACAGTACTTCAGTAATAATTACTCTATAAGTTCCATGATGTGATGGACAATTTGTTTCAAATGCTTTAATTGAAATAGAAATTCTCTAGTAGGCCAACAAGTTATTGTTTTTCAGCTAGTCTTTTCCAAGCTAACTTACCAAAAGGTACTTCCTTTTGTTCTTACCGGTAATGTATTTATAACATGCTATTTGAACGTCATAATCGCATGAACGCAACACATTAAACACATTAGCTTTTCATGATACACAGCCTCATCCCCCTGACTTACCCAAAGGAGTTGAATTTTGACAATACATCTAACCTGTTGCCTAAAGTATAGCATGTTGCCTATACTTGCAAAATGTGGATTCTACTCTGGAGAATTAGTAATTTTGTATTTTCCATAAACAGACAGAAATTATACCCAGTGGCCTTGGCCACTGGGGCACCGTGATATAAACATTTGTTAATAACTTCAAACGCCTCTCAAAAATCAACTGAAATTTTGGAATATAACCTTTTCTCGGGGATTTCTTAATTAACCATATGACAAAAATGAGCTGTTAGAGCACAAAATGCACCTTTGATTGATTTGAAGTGACCCTGCATATTTGAAATGCACCTTACTGCACTTGTTTACTATTAAAGGGTCACTTAAGAATTTAAGAAAAAGGCGTTCCCATTTTTTAAAGCCGGTTTTTACATCTTTATAATGCATACCAGAGTATTAATTCATACCCCGAAATGAACAGCCAAAAATTTTGTTAATTTGTTTTTTATGTGTACGATAATACAATGCGCCTTTAATCATTGCAATAGTCAATGTTACGTCATTACATACTTAATTTTAACTAATTATTATGTGTGAACTCCACTTAAAATATCCACATTAATCTGGGCTTTGGTATTGTGTTAAAATTATTTTCACTTGACAATTAACTTCAGTTCAACAACTAGGAACAACTATAACACATAAGCCAATCTATGTCAACTTTTATTACATGACAGTGTATATGTACTGTTTACTTACCCGAAACCACAAAATATGGCAAAGTTTAAATGGCATGACTTTTAAATCAATATTTGTTGTTATGGAAAACCTGTTTATTTGCTTTTTCAACTTCCATGGAACAGCAATATTTTGCTGGTATCATATTCTTAAGTCGTCGAGATTTCAATTTGGAGACATCTAATGTATTATACTCCATGGGGCCTGTATACAGAGAGTTGTCAATCTCTGTGTGAATCTTTACAACACACTTTAATCCTAACTTCTTCATTCTCTTAATTTGTTCCTTTCTTTGCCTGTAGTTTCACTTTCAATAACATTTATTTTCAAACAAACTATTTGTGTAGTATCACTCTGCTTTCAAATAATGATCTATCATGAAACTAAATTATTTCTGAAGTCCATGGTCCAACCTTATGTATTGAACTGTGGTGGCATTTACCTGACAAGGCCAAGCACCTGTGTTTTGTCAATCTCAACATAATGACTCTGGTGTTGAATCAGAGTATTGAAATGGTCAACTTTTATATGCAAAATTACTAAAATACCACAATGTTACGCGACTAATATACACCCGATTTCACCACTGACATTTCAAATTGGGCTAATTTTACCCACTTATAATACCAGACTAGGTTTAACACTGTTTCCCATAAAAATATTAAAACAGCTTCATTTACCATACTTCCCTTTTAAAGGGAACTTTGTTACCTAGTGCAAAGGCCAATCACATTGTGTGTGTATGTGTAATACCTGTCATACATTGCTGCACGTTGTGCCTGTTTACCACAACTGAAATATTATCTGCTTGATGAACTAGTTCCATGCTATCATGTTAAAATATACATCCAAACACTGTAATTCCTGTACACAATTTATATTATACCATTGGAAGTATTATTTTGGATAGAAATTGGGGCTATAAAGTCCATCTACAGTTTTACTATTTTGTCAAGCAAAATTTTGCAACCTGACCCAACCAATCAGAATAACTGTTACATAGCTACCACACAAAGCTTGTTGAGGATTAGTCTCATTTAGTGCAATCAGGGAATGTTCCACTATCACTAGTGGTGCAAGTCGGTATGTATCTCCCGCACCATGGCATGGCATGGTAATATGAGAACTCTTGAAGTCAACAGCAGTTCAGAACAGCCTGAGACAGTGTAACAATGTATGGGGCTGTTTGTTGCACACAATAAGAACTGAGTACCACTGCATGAGGTTTGGTCAATTCAGGATTAATCTTCTTCCTGGCAGCAGAAAAAAAAATTCTTGGAATAATTAATCGATTTGATAAACAAATGTTACTGCAACCATCCCTAATACTGTAGATAAATGAATAAATAAAATAAAAAACTAAGATGTCCCACTAAAATATCAAATAACTAAATTAGGCCCTAAGCCCCCGTTAAAAAACAAGATCAAGATTCAACTTCGTTCCTGCCATTTTGTCACACACACGGGCCTGACACGGGCATCGGACAATACAGCTCAGCATTGATTTTATTAGTACGATGTGATAAAGGATCGAAGTAATGATAAACCATTATTTAAGCTTGAGTGACAGCTCTTGGTGGACGTCTGCCCTGTCCATTGCCTTCGGTTCGTTTGGGATCTTTTGGATATTTCCAACTGCTTTATTTTGGATTAAAACATAACTAGGTAAAGTACAAACAACATTTTATGGTTAAATGATATCTTTGATCGAATGCAAAGCCGGTAACCCGATTACAAACGATTTATGGTGCAAGAAATTGCATTTCCCGTGGACAGCGCCAAATTCGCAGTCGTTTACTGTAGAACGTTTAAACGAATAAATACAGACGGCGTGAGGTTAAACGGATAGTACATTACGGTAACTCCCAGCTCAATTTCTGACATCTTTTTTCTCCCGACTTTTTCGGATGGACCAGCACCGCAATATTTTCTATTTAACCGTTAACTGTTATAGGCTATGCTGTGTCAAATCAAGTGTTAACAATTAACTCCAGTGTGCAAAGGGACGGGCCTACAGATAATGCCCTGTTTGTGATTTGCTGTTTGCCTTTTTTGAAATATTGCTTCCCATCATTGCTATTACTCAAACGTTTTAAGTTATATTATTTTAGTGCTGGTTGTGGACTTTGTTCCCACTGAAAGTTCCCTAAACCGGTGCTGTCAGACGCGGAGCCCTGTCCAATTTTTTCGGAAAGCTTTATTTTAAAGAGCTCTATCTCATGATGCAGTTCATATGTTGTTGGAAGATTGCTCCCGTTTTCAAGTTATGACCTCTGAAAGTTTGACTTTTACTTCGACAATTTTCAGTTCAATTTTTTTTTTAAATCTCCATATGGACTTGGTTCCTACTGACAGTTCCTAAATGGGGCTGTCAGACGGCGAAGCCCTGTCACTTTTTTGGGACAGCTTTCTTTTAAAGAGCTCTATCTCATGATGCAGTTCATAACTATGGATGTGGCTACGTTTTCAAGTTACGAACCTTTTCAAGTTGATTTTTACCTCCAACCTTTCATGTCATTCTTTCAACAAAAATCCAAATGGCCTAAGTTTCCTGTGACGTTCCTGAAATGTGGAAGCTTTCATTTGATCGTTAAGACTTAATCCATTGGCTGTATCCATCGTGAGGACCTAGGTATTACGCTTAAATGCTCACTAAATTTAAAAAAAAATCTCCCTGATTCAATCAAAGCTCCCTGCATTCCAATATCAATCTCCCTGATTCCCGATCAAATCTCTGATTCCAGAATCTCAATGTTGGCAGCTCTGCAAAGGTCCTCATCAGGGTCGTTTGGGATAACTTGGCCGCTGTGCTTTGACGTATGGATATGAGTTTATAAAACACTATCAGTGATTTGAAAATATTTGAATGTGCAGGAATAGCTCAAAGTGAAGGATAAGTCTGTTAAATTACTTATAGTACCTTTTACAGCTGTAGAATAACAGAAAAGGAAGAAAACGGCAAGGTTCCAAGATAGCATTCTCCTCATTACGTGTTGTAGTAAGTGGTCCGAACGGACAGTAATGACTAAATCTCCGATTCTGTCCTTTTTAGTTTGCTTCTGGTCTTACATTTGCAGGGTATGTTCGGATACCTGTACTTGTTACATACATGTAAAAAATCTGATTTTTGATGATTTTTTCATTTTCTTTTAGTCAAATCACTGATAGTGTCTTTAATTATGGTGGTAGAATTTCACCGTACAAGGTTTGGTCCATTTTCGAGAGGGTCGATTTTGGGGTCCAAGGTCATCCAGTGGCGTTATCGGATAACTTGGCTGTGCTTTGATATATGGATTTTTTTATAGTTTTGGTATGGGGTAGTTTTGCCTACGCGTTTTGTGGTCACGTTTTTCGAGGGGGCATTTGGGGTCAAGGTCCCTTCAGGGGTCGTTTTTCGGGGGTAGCTTGGCCGTGCTTTTACGTATGGAATGTGAGTTTTGGTGTGATGGTAGGAGTTTCGCCGTACAAGTTCTGTGGTCACTTTTTCGTAGGGAGCATTTTTGGATTCAAAGGTCTCGCCTGGGTCGTTATTGGGTAGCTGGGCCGTGCTTTGACGTATGGATATGAGTTTTGGTATGTTGGTATAGTTTCACCGTACGCACTTTTTGTGGTCCGTTTTCGAGGGGTTATTTGGGTCAAAATTCATGTAGGGCCATTATTGGGTATCTTGCCGGTGTTTTCATACCCATGCTTTGACGTATGGATATGAAGCCCCTGGGCGCTAGGGGTCGAAAACATTCCCGTATACTCATCCTAGTGGGTATGCTAAGCTAGTGGGTAATTAGGGGTCATTCAGGTCAAAGGTCAAATGGGTTAAACATTGGGGTTGGTGTATGGACAAGGAAACTTGAGGTTGGGTTGCTTGTTGATGCCACAAATCTTAAAGTCACAACAAAGGTCAAATCATGGTCATCAAGTCAAAGGAGGTCAAATGGGGTAAACTTTAGTTTCCGTCGAACTTGGTTGATGACGAAATTTTATACTCAATGACAAGGACATCAAGGGGCGTTCAAGGTCACATGAACCGCAAAACCTAGGGTCATCAATCCGAGGTGATCGGCAAAACCGGTGATGGTCAAATCCAAGGACCGCCTAGTAAAATACTATTAAAACCACCATCCAGAACGCTTATGGTATGCACAGAATGCCCTCTTATGGCCATATGCCCTTTTGACCTCCATGACCCTACTATCCTTTGACCCCAACTATCAAAACATTTTCTCTCTACCAGTTTTGTATAGCACCAAACTTGCTCATGATAACCACTGCCAAGACCATGGGCTATATGTCAGTTACCATTCATGACCTGACTCCTATCATGACCCTATGACCCACACTATGCAGTCCCTAACCATCCCAATTGATGGTTACTGCATCATTGATGCACAGTCGTTAAACAGAGCGAGTGTTGATCCTTATCAATATCCTGAAACGGCCATTTTGTAAGAGTTGCTCAGCGAGAGTTGACAGACACAGGACATTTTGATGGCTTGGAAACGCCGGTGAGGCGGTTTCTAGTCTTCCAGGCCTTCGTGCAAGAATGAGTGAAATCAATTCCCTGACCTATCTCCTCCCAGCGCTCCATGTCGTTTCCGTACAAGGCCCGTTTCACATTAATTGCCAACTTTTTGGTTTTCACCCTTAAACCCTATAGGAAATTTTTTTATAGGAAGGTGATACAGAGTCACTGTTTGTGTTTTTACTTACACATCTCTAATAGCACCTTAACCTCCTAGCTAACCAAATTGTTGTGCTGTATTTCAGGAGACAGCCCACCCAAAATGGTCAAAAATTTAAACCATATGGCGTTAACCAAAAATACATCCCTTTTTTTCATCTGCCATTTTTGATTAGCTATGTAGAGCCCTGTCAATTGTTACTTTTTAGTTCTGTTAGGATACCTTACTTGTACATACATGTAAAAATCTGATTTTTGATGATTTTTTTTCGATTTGTAAATTTAGCAAATCACTGATAGTCGTTCTTTAAGAATGGTGGTAGAATTTCACCTGTAACAAGTTTTGTGGTCCCCTTTTCGAGAGTTCATTTTGGGGTCAAAAGGTCTCCAGGTGCCGTTATCGGATAACTTTGCTGTGCTTTGATATATGGAAATAGTTTTGGTATGGTTTGTATTTTGCCGTCCGAGTTTTGTGGTCACGGTTTTCGAGGGTTCATTTTGGTGTCAAAGGTCATTCAGGGGGGTCGTTTTCGGGTAGCTTTGCTGTGCTTTCTTTACAATTGAATGTGATTTTGTGTATGGTAGAGTTTCTCCTACCAGTTCTGTGTCACTTTTCGAGGGAGCCTTTTTGGATTCAAAGGTCGCTCCAGGTGTCGTTGTCTGGTAACTTTGCCGTGCTTTGACTTATGGAATATTAGTTTTTGTAGTTGGTAGATTTTCACCTAATCACTTTTGTGGGTCACTTTTCGAGGGGTTATTTGGGGTCAAAAGCTGCGTGCCATTATTGGTTAACTTGGCCGTGTTTTCATACCCATGCTTTGACGTATGTAGGTATTAAGCCCTGGGCGCTAATTAGGTAGAAAACATTCACCATATACTCATCTAGTGGGTATGCTCCGCTAGTGGGGTTATCAGGGGTCATTCAAGTCCAAAGGTCAAATGGGGTAACATTGTGTGTTTGTGTATGGCATGAACCTTGAGGTGGGTTGATGTTGATGCCACAAATCTTAAAGGTCAAAACAAGGTCCATCAGGGGTCAATTCAAAGTCAAAGGAGGGTCAATGGGGGTAAACTTTAGTACCAATAGTCGAACTTGGTTGATTGACCGAAAATTTTATCCGCTCACTACAAGGATATCAAGGGTCGTTCAAGGTCAAATGACCCGCAAAACCCGAGGGTCTTCAATCCAGGTGATCGCAAAACTCGGTGATGTCAAATCCAAGGACCGCCTAGTAAAATACTATAAAGAAACCACCAATCCAAACTCTATGTATCTCGAATGCCCTCTTTGGCCATACACCCTTTTGACCTCCAATGACCCTCCTTGACCTTTGGGACCCAACATATCAAAACATTCTTCCAAGTTGTTATAGCACCAAACTTGCTCATATCACCACTGGCCAAGACCCAGGCTATATGTCCGTTGACCTGTAATGACCCTACATGACCTATGACCCCGCAACTATTGCTCCCTAACCATCCCATTTGATGTTCTGCATCAGTGATGCCTGCGTTAAATAGAGCGAGTGTGATCCTTTCAAATCCTTGAAACGACCATTGTGTAAGGAGTGCTCAGCGATTGGTTGACAGACACACGGACATTTTGATGGCTGGAAACTGCCGGTGATGCCGGTGTAATAGTCTTTTCCCTGCCTTCGTGCAAGATGAGTGAATCAAGTCCCTGGACCATCTCTTCCCGTGCTCATGTCGTTTTCCTGTACAAGCCCTTTTCACAGTAATTTTGCCACTTTTTTTGTTTTTTTGTAAGTTTAAACCTTTCAGGTGGGATATTTTTTTATAGGAAGGTGATACAGAGTCCCTTTATTGTTTTTACTTACATCTCTACTGACCTACCTCCCGCATAACTAAACCAATTATTTGGGCTTGGGTATTTCAGGATACAGCCCACACAAATGGTCAAAATTGAAACCATAATGGCGTTAACACCAAAATACATGCCCTTGTTTTTCAGCTGCCATTTTAGCTATGTAGACCTTTCAATGTTACTTTTGAGTTCTGATGGGCAACTCGGTGACACTTTATTACCATGAAAATAAAGTGTAGCAGAGTGCTCAAAAAACTTAGATGCGTGCAATCAAAATTGGTGTTGGACGTGACATTTTTCCGTTCACAATGAATAACATTTTTCATTTACAAAAAACCGACACTCCTGTGGTGGATTATCTGTGGTTATTTGATTGTATCATTTCAAAGACTATCCTTCATGATAATGCCCAAACAAAATAATATGACTGGTCCTAGATTATTTATATATGGTTAATCGAAATCTTGTTCCCACAATTTTTCCCCGTTCACAATTTCGTCACGTCCAACACTTTTTTGCATTAGCAGCCGCCCTGTTGTCTTTATGAAGTAAGCTCTATGTTTTGTGTTATTTATTCTCTGAGAGCACTTTCACTGTACTAGTAAATTTCTACTAAAAGTTTTGACAACCACTGAAAATGGGCTTGGCACCATCAACAGTAAATTTTCCGTTCACACCAATCACGTCCAACACATTTTGTCACGTCCAACACACATCAGCTGCATATCTTAAAAATGAGGAGGTCTGCTACTTTTGAATTTATAGTATGTATCAAGTTTTGGCATGGGTTTGTGAACTACCAACTTCCTTTGAGGTGTGATCATTTTGGCCATTTTTCAAAAAAATAAAAATGCCTGTTCACTTTGCAATGTTGTCACGGCCAACACAAGCTCAATCAAAGCACCATTGCCAATTTAACAGGTTTGGAAATATTGGAAGAGCATAGAGGAGAAACAAAGCAAGCACTAGGTAGTTAGTTTGGGTCCATCTTTACAAAGCTTTAAAGTTTAGTTTTTTTGTATAATTAATGTCAGAAAAATATAAGATTTAGGTGCAAATTCCGTTCACATGGTCACATTTCAACACTTTGGACATAAAGCTAATTATCTAGCTGCTAACTCAATGGGAAGATGTGCTTCATTTGTACAATATTCTCCAAAATACAACTATCAATCCATGAAAAATCACTCTGCTCTGTCGTTTTTTTTTTGATTTTAATAATAAATCTTTTTAATGTTCAAGAACATTTTTTGGGATAAAATATAAGCAAAAATGTCATAAATTGTGAAAATTCAGCATCAATTTATATTTCATTTGGAATTTGCCTGAAAGTACATACTTTACATTTATAATAAAGACAATGTACTTTCTTTTGGCAATTAAAGCTTAAATTTCCATCAAAATATTTTTGCATTTTTTACAGAAATGCTCAATTTCCAAACTTTCTGATAAAAAAGTTATGAAGGAGAAAAGATTCAGGTGGCCTCCTATATTTCCTTAAAATTTATAGTCTTAGAACACACATGTGAAAACATATTAGACAAGCATGTCACTAATTTTGAAAAAATGACCCCCCAGGTTGACAAAAATTGGCAATTCCTGGAAACCGGGCCACAAAGCAGTTTGGCAGATCTGAGCCATGTTGCTCTTCCCCAGGTTCCGAGTTCAATAATTCATTATAAAGTAGCTCACATTCCTCATCCCCAGATTGAGTACTGTGGATGATAGCCCCTTGGATGGTCTCTTTGCTCTCTTTATGAAGAAGTTTACACAGGCCCCCTTGCCCACTACTGCGTACAAACTGCCCCATTGGCCGCGCTTGAAGTGCGATAGAGTGATAGCGCCCTCGCGCCTTATAATCACATTTGCCCCTTAATCTTATGCTAAGGGACGGTTCAGTCACATCGCCACGCACTATGCTACGCACCCATTAGACTTATTAAAAACTTTATCTTTGATATGGCCCGTTGATTGTATTTTCCGTTGTTTTTCAAAAAAATTTATGAGCTCATTCCCATATTTCTTTCTTCGTATGTATTAAACACCACAACGATGTAATTGTTGGTTTGTCTTTATAAAACAAGAAATAATACATTCGTTAACATACAATACGGTAGCTTTTCCGGACCATAAAACGCTACAGATGATTTCAGGGTGCTTTTTGAACAAGTCTATTTCTACGTACTTGGCAAACAGACGACGGCACTTGTGTTTTCATTATGGTAAACAATGCCGAAAACATGATTTAATGACTGTTTTTTTAGTATTTTGGAAAAGTAAAGTCAATGGGGGAACAATTAGACTATTTAGCTTGGCCATTATAGCAGTAGATACCTATGACTTCCCCGTGTCCATGCCATGAACTGTAGGTTAATTTCATCTCCCATTCCATGGCATGACTACCCTGATTTTTTACAACGTTACTATAGTAACCCCGCCATCTGTCAGTGGTAAGGATAGATCTTGCCATCGAACTCCATCAATTCCACTCAAAAACCATGAACATTTCACTCTTTAGATTTCTATAACAGATGCCTTTCGTGAAGCTGAAGTCATGCTTTACTTGACCGCAAACTTCAGTGGTTTACCCAAGGCCTCAGCTACCCAGGCTGGCTATCCTAGCCTATCTAGCAACAGAATAAACCCATGAACTGGAGTTTGGACCCACAAAGGAAAAATAGAGGAGTTTGTAAATTGTAATTTTTGGTCATCCTATCTCAGAGGTTATGCAATTTTAGAGAGCAGGAGTTATGAAAAAATTGTTATGTCCAATACTGACCACTGTATCATCATGAAACAATGAATCTTAGTTAAGGGGTCATGGGAGATTTTCTGAATACAAATTCTCTAATTGTCACTATGTTTTTTTTTTTTTTCTTTATTGGTTGTAGAACATTTACCTGAGAACATTTCGAAGGGTTATTGCACAAGTTATTATTGTTAGTACATGAAACATGTTTCTGCGTAGTCACCAAGCCCTCGTGTCTGATATACTACTATATGAACCATTTAAGAAGAAAAAAAAAGCTGTTTTAAAAAAAATGGGGGTTGTACTTTTCTGGAAATGTCCTCGTCTCTTTGTAAAATACTAATAGTCCTTAAGACATCAAGAAATTTTAGCCAAATTTGGTATATCCTGAAAGGGGACAAAACATACTTATTATTCAGGCATCAGCCACGGTACACTAATCTTCTACACAAAAATGCATGATAGCATTTCTGGAATGGTAGCTATAACCAGGGTTTTGAAAAAATGTGAATTTTCCCGGGAAGATAATCTCATTTCTCACAGATTTCCCACTATAAAAATCTATAAATTTCTCCTCGTCAAATGGCCAAGTTTCCCTCCAAATGGCCACTTTCCTGGGAAGGAGTTTCCCAAATTCCCCACTTTTTCAAACCATGGCTATAACCAGGTAGGGGAAAATTAAGGATTAACACAGGGTTCAATTTTACCAATGATCCGGTCATGTTTGAAAAGTATGCCACATCATTTGCCAACCATAAGATTCCAAAAAGATATAGTTTGTACTATCTTACAACCCAAGTTTTGGAGTTAAGGTTACAACCGCAAAACAGGTCAAAAAGGTTAAAATTTCAGTTGTAACCTGGGTCAATATTAAAAGTACAATTGATTCGATGCAAAATTGTGCCAAATTATTGGTGAGTTCATAGGATTCAAATAAGGACTAGTTTTGAGTGTCTCAAATGCTTAGTTTACAAAAGAGAGGGAACAATGTCAAGCCCCATTTAATACAATGGGTGTATACCTTTAACTTTTTCCCCTACATTGATAACTAAGCTTTTAGACTGTCACACTATTCCTTATTTTATCATATGAGCCAAACCAATAATAATGCACCATATTTTTTATCCAATCAGAGCAACTTTGAAATTTGACACCTGTACAATGAAAATGGACCCTTTTTAATTTTTTTGCTGTTTTTAGATTTTAGGCCTATACCGTCCCAAAACTTTAGCTGTAGATATTACAAACACTATACCTTTTTGGAACCTATGATCAACAAATAATGTGGTATACTTTTCAACATTGAGGCATTTTAAAAATTTTTCCCCCTGTGTAAACCTTGGTTACCCCTGGCTATATAGCTACCATTTCAGAAATGCTATCGTGCATTTTTGTGTCAGGCCCTGGTATACTGATGCTGCATAATAAGTGTCGCTTTTTCCCTTTCGGTATCCAAAATTTGCCTTGGGCTCATTGACTATAAATAACTTAGAATACCTAGGCCCAATAGTACTAAATAGAGTCAGTAATAGTTTCAGACCCGAATTACAAATAACCTTACATCATTTTGTGCATGCAATGCGAAAACCTACATGCACCAATCAAATGGCACATGCTGCATACACATAATGTTCACACATGCCACATGGAAAACCTTATAAGCTCTTACAAGTGGTTCCCAATCGATGTTAAACTTTTGGAGCATGATTGGGTCCACTTTCATAGCCATGCCTTCAGTGAAAAGCTTGTGAATTCCCTTGTGGTACTAATAACCCGAAGGCTAAATTACAGATTTTATAACTTTTTTCAAGTTTTATATTGAAGTTTTTTTTCTACTTTTTTCTACTACTGTAGTTAAAATGCATACTGATGAATGAAATAAATTATTTATAAATTTAACATGCACACTGTGCATGTAGTAAAGAAACTTTACATGCACAAAAAGTTACATGCTTTGTGCATCGTGGTGCAACCCAGTAATTCGAGCTCTGAATAGTTTTTGGCTTACTCGTAATTTTGAAGGTAACGTTTTGATTTGCTAAATCAATAATGGTTTTTGCATCTTGCTCATGTACACCTTACCACCCATTAATGTGGTGGGCTTGCTCTCGGTTTTACAATTTAAGTTGGCTATGTAAAATTCAATGAGGTAATGGGGAGGTCTTGTGAATTTACACATCTAGCAATAGGTGGATGTGTAACTTTGTCTGTGTGTCCATCTGTAACTTCTCCCCAGCCACTGCCCTCGTAGACAATGAACGTTTCCTAAATTCATAAAGCCAGTCAGTATTACATTTCTTATGTACAGGCATTTGTCTCCTTTTGAATGGGGCATTACATGTCATTCCTTTTTAAAGGACATACTCAACTGCAACATTTTAAAAAAATTTATACTTTCATTTGAAAGACTAAGGCCAAAAAAAAAAAGTTGTATTGGAGTCACGGGCCAGTGCAAATAGTGTAGGGTGGGAAGAATTTTTTTTAATAATGCATTGCTACATCAAATCATCACACAGTCTATGTAATGTTATTAATTATTGATACTTTTGACTCTTATATTGAAAATCCTTAAGAGAAGTTTGCCACAGTTACAACCAGAACACAAAACCCTCAAGAAATATTGAGAAATCAGTAAAAATCAGGGTAAAACACACTAAAAAATAACATTTTTAAAATCCAATAAAAAAAAATGGGTAGGAGCTTTTGTAAACGGGCTTGATTTTTCAAAATTATGGTAGGGGTGGGTTACTCAATACAACAATTTTTTTTTTGGCCTAACCCCAACAGTTTTTGTATTTTATCCTGGGTAAATATTTTAGTTTTAGACACGTGCTTTCCAATGATGCCCAGGGAACCCGGACTGACTTTGGGACATGCAGCAGGGGTTTCCACCCGACGGCCCACCTAACTATTATTAATTAACTAACTGATAGTGCCTTTAAGCTGCCTTTATGACAGCTCAATTAGTGAAATGAAAGTGTTGCAAAATTAAATAAGGTTCTGCTACTTTAATCCTACCACACACTCCTGTGGACTAAATCCGCAGCAGGCACTAATCAACACTCGCCAAAGATGCCGTGCGTACCGAGGCAGTCAAAATCCAGAAGGGCAAATTTCCAAGTCGTCCCGCCATAGAGGCGCAAATTCATAAAAACCGTCCCGGCGGATTGGCTCCAATTAAGTCTAATTTGACAAAATGCGCACGTAGTGCCGCAAAAATTGACAAATTACTTTAATTTTTGCCCAAATTTAGCCTGAATTGGTTAAATTCCAAGAAAAAGGGGGATTAAAATGCATATTTGTGGTCCGATCGTCCCCCGCTTTTTCGAGCCAGAGGGGGCAACTTGCCCCCCCCTTTCATGTACCCAACGGCCGAAGGACAAAACCGCATTACTCATCCTACTCCCTGCAACTATGCGCCTGGGCACTTTACCACCCTCGTAGCTGTTTACAGAAAGACAACTATTTAACCAGCACACTCGGCAGAGTTCCCAAATACATTACAATAAAGAAATTTACAAAGATTGAAGGGAATATTTCTTTTGGAAGGGAAATTGTTGCCACATTGCTCTGATTTATATTTTTAGTACAGCCCGAGTTAGTATTGCTGGCTGATGAAAATGCATCCTTGGCATTTAGTGAAAAAGGACCAGTACTGATGGGTATCCTGTAGGCCCACTTATTGGAACTCCCATGACGTTTACATAACAGTCTTATGTTGATTAAGTCGATGACATTATTGTACATATGACGGAGTCATGCTCAGGAGGATAATGGCTCCTGAGATTTACCCCTAACATGCCTGAGGAACCTTAAAAGGATCCCGAAAGTATAAGAGCTTGCTTGGTGTTTTCCTTCCTTTTCCCTCATTCGGACGGACTTAACTTTATGACTAGCTATAACTATACTAACAAACTATAAAGGGATTAGCAGCCGATAATGCGAGAGAATAAAAAAAACCATTCAAAAATGCATTTTTTAAACTTGTAAAATCAGGGATAAGTGTGCGCAATTCCATATAACATGCTTTAATGATGTAGAATAAACCCCCAAATATGAAATATGAAGTATTTGAGGAATTTGTTTAAAAATTCGCACTACAATACGCTGATGGTGGTTACAGCAGTACAGAATAACCATCAATATGTTGTGTTTGATGTCAACTGTCTTGATCATGGTGCACAATTATCACGCTGAAATCTGTGATTATTTCCCAGGAAAGGCATTTTATGAGCTCAAGTCGGAATTTTTTGATACACACATATAAAAATTACAGAATCAGATAAAAAGTACTGCCTTGTCTTTAATCACGGCTGTCCAGAAGTCCACCGACTTGCAGGTTATGTCACATATCCTGCCAGTAACAAATTTAGGGAATTTTTGATGATTTTTTCGATGTTTTTCGGATTAGTAAATCGCTGCAATCCTTTAATTACTCAAACTAACTACTGCATTCACAACTCAAAATAATAATAAAACGGGGAGAAACCAAGATTGTTTGAGTGCCTGCTGGGTGATTGCATGTTGGTAGTGTGGGGCTAGGCCCTAACAGGTAACAGTTTTTTTAGGCAGTGGAATTAGAGCAAGTTGACCTGTTTGGCCAATGAGGCACTTTTGCCCATAACATTTTTGAATCAAACACCTAAGCCTGACAGGTATAGAGTGTTCATAACTACTCGGTAGGAGGGGGGGGTGGAAAATATTGGATGAAACACAAATACATAAAATAGTCCCAAAATTCCGGATCCCAAAAATTTCCAGCCGGTATTATGGATTCACAATTTTAAGGATATCTTGCTCCATTCAAACTAACTTTACCAAAGTGTCATTTTATTATCCAATTGTAATTTTACGGAAAACATCAACTTTTTCCATTAGAAAATGCGTTGTGAAAACCACATTGTGGCCACCCCTAACCTACATCTTAGTCCAGAAAACCAATTCATTACATTTTACCTGTTCACCTTTAAATGCAGCCTAGGCTTACGTAAGCTTATGTACAATAGGTTTTTATCATCTTCGCTAGGAACACAATACACACCTGTTGTGAGGCTTCCCCGCTTTGCTCACGAGGGGAACACCCATGCCGACCCACCCCAGGGCCATCCCCCCAACTTTTCCTAATATTTTCTCCAATTCCCATTTGGTATTGCAGTAGTATTTTTTTGTAAATATTTCCCTCCAACAATTTTTGTTTTTAAAAATTGGCAAGAGTTTCCAGAACTGAAATATCAATGTACATCTATGGCTTACACATGATTAATTTAACAAAATACCTTAACATGTGCCAAGTAACATGACCTAACATTTTGTTTTTGAAGGCCATTACCCACACTTGATATTTCTTGTGAACTACTTACAACAAATTTACAATGGTTTCTATCAATCAGAATATATATATTTACAAAGCGAATATTGCCAGGGTTTCTGCACTTTGTGTGAGAAGAAACCACACCCCGCCCTGGACCACGTGCTTGTCACCATGACTGCATCACTTTAAATTTTACCTGGTCAGGGCCCCTTCCTCTGAATAGGGCTAGACCCACCCCGGCCCTGGTCAACCCCCTATACACTGCTATAGGGAATTCGTACATGCCCTCTGCAATTTGGCTGCTTTTGGGGATCAAAAACTTTTAAAACAAAAGGGGATCATAATTACCATAGCATTTTTAAACCTAAATGGGGGATCAAATTAATGTTTTTGATTCTGAAAAGCTCCATCTTATTCCATCCAACTTCCCCCAACCAAAGTATTTATGACAGCTCTGTAGGCTTAAATGATAAAAATAGGTTTTTCTTCTTTTGACATGGTTTGAGTTTTACACGTCACCCCAGTCTGTCATGTACATCGACAAAGTTATGGCTCACACATACTTAGTGTTATAGCTTACATAATATCGCCTACTTGACATCAACGTGCGTGGGCTTGTAGTGTGTAATAGGAAGGGTAAGAATGAGAAGGGTTGTGAACAAGGAGGCCATGGTAAGCCTGTGACCTTGTGTGGTATGGAAGGGGGACAGTAAAAACAGGTGGACCGTGGGCTAGGTAAGTATGTGAAGTGGAAGAAAAGTGGCAAGAACAGTAAGGAATGGGAGGCCGAATGATGGGAAAGGAGGTCATGGTCGTATGACGACCAATTGTGACAAGGTAAAATAGCGACCTAATACTCGCGTGGGGTGGGGGGGGGGGGTATGAAAGGCAAGGTGCGCGCAAGATGAACCGGAAAGAGCCCAACCCAGCCATTGACCAAGAACATCAACCAAGAACATTCAACAAGTCAAGTTTTTCGGCTCGGCTCATAGGCTTCGCTATCGACATGCCAGTTCAATTGAGGCTAGCCTAGCTAAGCGCTAGCCGGCGCTAGCCCAGCCCCCATGCATGCCACTCACATGCTCAAGACCCAATCCGCTGCTAAATGTCAAGTTTGCAGGATTTTTTTTGTGAGAAACAATCGGCATTGCATGTCCGATTTGTGTACGTCATCAAAATAAAGTTTTTTATCAGTGAAATTCCATGTTTGTTTACTGCGACAGCTGACTCGGTCCAGTCATTGATTCACACATAACCTGCGCAAAATCTGGCCTCCATACGCCCCGCCCACTTACCATAAAGGGCTGAACAGCGCCCCTCCCCTAGGATCACATCGCCTAGACGCTTAACAGACGCGCAAAAATACGCGCAAAAAGGTGGCTTCAAATTGAATTGGCTGTCCGATTTCCTCTCCCTAAATTTAAATAGACTCCGTTCCCTGGTTGACCTAGTGCTGCAATAAGAAGTTGTCCAGGTTGAGTGAAGGTTTGTGTCGGAAGTTTAGGCACTTTCTTCTGAATCCACCATGTTCTCAAACTAGTTCCAGTCTGCCTTGCAGAATTTACAAAACAAACACCTTTTTTTACAGGCTTTGTTGGTAGACAGACTTCGCAAGGCTTGTCGTTTCATTAAATAGGCTTTCAAAAAAAGTTTGTTTCAAGTTGCACTATTGTTATGCCACATTTGTTGATGTAATATGGAAAAAATATTAATACTAGCTTGAGGTTGTAATCACATTAGGCTGCAGGCTCGTGTGATACAACCTCAAGCCAGTGGTATTTTTCTATATTGCTAAGAAAAAAAGGGGACAACAAATTTATCATTTAGTAGACATGAATTTAAAACTAACTGAATGAAAAGTTTGTTAACCCTTAATCCAAAATAATTTGCCTCCAAGTTTTCACAAGCAATGATGCAATTCCAAACCACACAGCTACTGCCAGGGTTAAGTGACCATGCAATCATGTGCATGAGATGTTGTATGATCACCCTCTTGAGTGAGGTAAAATTGCACATCATCCTTCAATGCTGACACTCTGTATTACATAGTTGGCAGCTCCAGCCATGCAATGCTGAAATAATTGCATGGCCTCTTAACCAGGAAGAACACCAACTTTTCCATTAGAAAATGCGTTGTGAAACGACACTTGTGGCCACCCTACCTACATCTTTTAGTCCAGAAACCAATTCCTTACATTTTAACCTAGTTCACCTTTGAGAATGCAGCTAGGCTACTAAGCTTAGGTACATGTTTTTAATCATCTTCCGCTTAAGAACACAATACACCACTGTTTGTAGTCTTCCCCAGCTTCGCTCACTGAGGGGCACACCCATGCGCACCCCCCCCAGGGCCATCCACACCAAACTTTCCTAATTTTTCCCAATTTCCACATTTGATTGCAGTAGTATTTTTTGTAAATATTTCCCTCCCACCATTTTGTTTTTAAAAATTGCAAGAGTTTTTCCCGAAATTTGGAAATATCATGTACTCTATGCTGAAATGATTAATATTAACAAATTAACCTTACATGTCAAGTACCATGCCCTAACAGTTTGTTTTTGAAGCATTACCCACCTTGATATTTCTTGTGACCTACTTACAAAATGTAAAATTGTCTACAATAAGAATATATATATTTACAAGGCGAATATGCAGGGTTCTGCACTTTGTGGAGAAGAAGACCACACCCCAGCCCGGGACCACTTTCCTTGTCGCCATGACTGCTCACTTTTTTACCTGGTCAAGGGCCCCTTCCCTCTGATAGGTCTGGACCACCCCGGCCCTGTTCGCCCCCTATACACTGCTATAGGGATTCGTACATCCTCTGCAATTTGCTGCTTTTGGGGATTCAAAACTTTTAAAACAAAAGGGGATCATAAGTGACTAGCATTTTTTAAACCTAAATGTAGGATCAATAATGTTGATGTCTGAAACTCCATCTTTTTCAATCCCCCCCAAAGTAATTTATTAACACTCTGTAGGCATAAATGAGAAAAATAGGTTTTCTTCTTTTGGACATGTTTGAGTTTGACACTTCACCCAGTCATATCAGTACATCTCAAAGTTATGGCTCACAAACTACTTTAGTGTTATACTTACATAATAGCTTACTTGACATCCAACCGACCATGACCAAGAACATTCAACACAAGTATACGATACAAACAAGTCACGTTTTTTCGGCTCGGCTCTAGGCTCTCTATCGACATGCACTTCAGTGAGGCTAGCCGTAGCTAGCGCTAGCCGTGCGCTAGCCAGCCCCATGCATGCAACCTCACATGCTCATACCAAGTCCGACTGCTAATTCAGTTTGCAGGATGGTTTCTTGATGAGAAAACAATCGGCATTGCATGTCCGATTTGTTTACGTCCATCAAAATAAGTTTATCAGTGAAATTCCCATTGTTTGTTTACGTGCGAAACAGCTGACTCGGCCAGGTCATTGATTCACACCACCGCGCTAAAATCTGTCCTCCATAAGCCCCGCCCACTTACCCATAAAAGGGCTGAACCGCGCCCTCCCCTAGGATCACATCGCACTAGACGCTTAACTATACGCGCAAAATACCCAAAAGGTGGCTTCAATTGGCTGTCCCGAGTGCCTCTCCCTAAATTTTATAGACTCCCTGGTTTACATAGTGCTGCATAAATTGTCCAGGTTGGATGAGGTTGATGTCGGATGGGGGGGGGTAGGCACTTCGATTCCACCATGTTCTCCACCTAGTTCCAAGTATGCCTTGCGAATTTACACCTTTTTTTACAGGCTTTGTTGGTACAGACTTAGCAGGTGTCCGTTGTCATTAATAGGCTTTCAAAGAATTGTTTCAAGTTGTCACTATTAGTTATGCACAATTTGTTGATGTAATATGAAAAAATATTATACTAGCTTGAGTTTATCACTTAGGCTCAGGCATCGTGTGAATACCACCCCGCAAGCCATTGGTATTTTCCTATATTGCATAAGAAAACAAGGGGACAACAATGTATCATTTAGTAAGACATGAATTTAACTGAATAAAGTTTGTGTTACCCTTAATTCCAAAATAATTTCCCCAAAGTTTTCAACAGCAATGATGCATTCCAAACCCCCCAGCTACTGCCAGGGTTAAGTGACCATGCAATCATGTGCAATTAAGATGTTTTATGGATCCCCCTTGATTGAGGTAAAATTGCACATCATCTTCATCTGACACGCTGTATTAAACATAGTTGTCACTCCAGCCATGCAATGCGGAAATTTTGCATGCTCTTAACCAATGAAATAACACCATTGTCTACTGAATCATAAATACTACCTCATCAATAAGTTGACCTCTTACCTCTGTCTTACTGCTCCCTGCATGAATGATGTTCCTAACACCTCATCAATGTTCAGTTTCTTTTGTTCGGTCAAGTGGACCAGCTCGCTTTATGAGGTCTAATAATAGACATGGTCGTATATGATATATCTCAGGCCTTTTTTCTGAGTTCGCAACCTTATACATATTTGTAAGCACTTGCATGTTCCTTGTATGGAGTTTTTCACCTGTGCAGCATTTCCCAAAGTACAATTCCATAGGAAGTATGTATCAGATGCCTTGGACAACTTCCCTTCCGTGAAGACTCTTTCTGGAGCAAGTAGGTAATTATCCCCTCACAGCAGTGGAAGATCTCATGGCCAGACCAAGTCACACAGCTTTAAAAAATGTTCTCAGCTGTTACAGAGAAATTGCTAGGATTTAATGTCCCCCTGTTAGTACATTCTTTTCTCAAATATTGATGGCAAGAGCCCCGTGACATCCCATGCATACAATAGGTCGGTGGGCAATTGCTGGACATTTTTAAGATAGTCATGTAGTGACCCATTGGAAGCAAACTCTGTGATAATGAGGATTGCGTAGACATTCTGCTGCAATAAAGCTTCAATAAACGGTTCTTTAGCCGGTGCGAGGAAGTGGGCCTCGCGTTCCTGTTCTTCCTTCCTCTCCTCTTCTTCTGGTTTAGCTGGGACGCAGGACCAACAAATTTTTCGCACAATCACCTTGGATTTCTTGTCTTTGCTTTTCATTGAATAGCTGCGTACACATCTCCATAGTCCCAAACCAATTAGTTCATGCTGTGTTCCAATGTCTTGTATCTCAATTTCCTGCAAGATTCAGCTGCAGTTGAGATTCAGTAAGTCCGCTGCTATTGGCTTCGTGGTAGCAGCCATCTTTCTCCGTTCAATTCTGATTACTGTGAAAACAATGGACCAGGAAGATAGCTGCTTTATTTTTAATCCATCATTCATGAATTGTTTTTTTTAATCCAATCATTTCCATTGAATATTTTCAATCCATCAATCATTGAATTGATGGATTATTGCCATCGCGAGCGGCGTGTTTTAATAATGTCGGCTCTTATTGCGAAACTAGTCGGAAGGGAAGGCGGGTTATCCGTTTTATGTCCGTTTTCGCCGAACATTCGGCACATTGTTCTGGAGCTAATGGGCCTTTCGCTGTAAGGTTTTATTTTTTGTGGAATTTTAGTGATGGGAAGTCAGTTGGGGTAACTTTTGTATCTTTTTGTCAAGTTTTGGACATTTTGATGCCCGTGCCTTGTCCGTCTTTGCTTATGAATGTCTATTGGTTTATGGTGTGCACACTATTAACCGGTTCATTGGGGGTTCTTGGGCACAAAGAATGGTGATAGTGTTACCATATCTACCAAGGGGCTTACCAGGGACTGAGGTCAAACACAGTGGGCGAGGTTCATTTGACTTGAGTAGATTAGCGTAAACAAATTTCCCGGATTAAGGTCTCCGCTATATAGAGATGGCACACAAGAGTTGTTTTACTTGAGATCAGACTTGAGTAATGTTAAGAACTCGGGGATTGGGCAAACAAAGTCTCAAAGAATTTTCAGCATAAGATATTTGCCTACTTTAGTGAATCAAAACTTCCTTCAAAAATATTAAGTTTCCTTGTTGGCTGTTTCGATTACCAATGGACCATTGCTGCGGACAATGTATACCAGCCCAGTGTGGCTGGTCCTCCTAAACGATGTATTAATACGTTGACAGTTTAAGGCACCTTGAAACTGTTTGAAAACCAGTTCTGGAATTTAAGCAGTCCTGAAAGTTGAAGGCACTTTTAATATATTAGGTTTCTAGATATAAATATTCGATCCTATAAATGTGATACACAAAACAGGGTGGTATTCATTGCGACACGCGGTGGGCATGCTTGGAATATTTTAATAACCCTTAAACTGGGATACTATATTCTATTTAGAGTTGGGACGACAAACACGCTGCCTTACTTTGACAGGTTTTGATATTTGTGTCGACGGTGCTCACTAAAGGATTGGCCAAATTAGACTTTTACCTTTTAATATCCGGCTTTGTTGAAAAGCGGAAAATTTTGAAATAAGTGGCGGTAAGCATACTCAATTACTAAGTGTGGAAATCTTGGAACTATTCTGCCAGAAATTAATACATTTTGACTCAGGGGGGGGGGGGGAATATCCTAAAAAAATTGTTCAACAAGACTCAGCGAAATTTGTCTCAATAATAATCCTCTATTTTTGATAGAGGAATTCCCTCAAGTGGCCTGAAACATACGAAACTTAATAGAGATTTAAAAACAAAAAAAAAACCGTTACAAACCCGACAATTGCTCTGCTACCAGTATTTTATGACCCCTCTGATATCCTTATTACGTGTGCAAACCAAGCGTCTAATGTATGCTGTAAAAAGAAGAGCATAATATACGATTTTTATCAAGAATTGCTGCATTACAGATCATTGTAACGCATGCCGTGGTAACCTGAGTGTGAATGTCAAACAGTTAGTGTAATTTACCGATACTTCACAAAAGAACCACTGCCCCAAAGTCTCATATTGAGTCTAGTATAGAGTGGCCCTCTCATGGGACCCTATATGTGACCTTTGACACGATTTTGTCAATCTACATAATATTTAAAAAACAGTCTGAAACTAAAAGGCTATGACAAACTAAAAGAAACCACTGGTTCCAGGACTATTACTGGGTTGCGCAGAATGACCTATTGATTGACCCAGGTGCCCTTTTGACCTCTAATGTGACCTATGTGACCTTGGACCCCATTTGGTAAAATCTATTTACTACAAAAATCAACTTGTGGCTTGTGGGTTTGTCCGGCAATGTGTTTCACCGTCCTTTTACATACGGATAGGAATTTTGGTGTGGGTAGAGCTCCGACGTACGGGTTGGTGGTCACGATTTGGAGGGTAATTTTTGGGTCAAAGGTCATTCCATGGGTCGTTGTCGGGTAGATTGGCCGTGCTTTGACGTTGGATATAGGAGTTTGGTATGGTGTTGTAAGGGAGTAGAGTTCGCCGTACGAGTTTTAAGGTCACATTTTCGAGGTGGTCTTGTGGGGGTCAAAGGTCATCATGGGTAATGGAAAATGATGGTGGTTGTTTGAGATAAAATTAAAACGTAACAAGTAGAAACTAAGTACCAAGTTAGGTTAAAAGATAATCTAGTCTTTGGTTTCTGACATAGTTTCTCTCCGACTTCGATGGGACCAACACAGCAATATTTTTATATTTACCATTAACGCTATGGCTATGCTGTGTCTTAAAGTTGTTAAACAAATTAACGCCAGTGGTGCAAAGGGATAGGCCCCTACAAATAATGAACCTGTTTGTGATGCCTGTTTGACTTTGAAGATTGCCTCCATAGCTATTAGTGCAAAGTGTTAGGTTATAATTATTTTAGTGGCCTGGTTGTGGATTTTTGTTCACACTGACAGTCCAATTAAACGGGGTGGTCTGTCGACGGCGGCGGAGCCCTGTCATTTTTTCGGGAAAGCTTTATTTTTAAGAGCTCTATATCATGGTGCAGTTCATATATGTTTGTAATTGGGGGCTCTGTTTTCAAGAGGAGCATTTAAGTTGACTTTCTTTTAACTGCGACTTTTCATTCAGTAATTTTTTTTAAATCTCCATATGTTACTAGTTCCTACTGACAGTCCTTAAATGGGAGCTGTCATACGGCCCAGGAGCAGCTTTATTTAAAAGTATATCTCATTGATGCAGTTCATAACTATGTAGGTGGCTCATTTTCAAGTTACGAAAAAACCTTTAAAGTTGACTTTTACTTCACCTTGTCATGTCTTCTTTTAAAAAAAATCGAAATGGACGAAGTTCCTACTGACAGTCCTTAAATGTGAAGCTTTAAAATTGATCTTTAAGACAATATCCATTGGATGTATCCCTCTTGAGGAGGTATTCCACTGAAATGCTCGCTATTTTTTTAAATCTCCCTGATTCTAATCAAATCTCCGATTCCAAGATCAAATCTCCCTGATTCCAAAATTCAATGTTGGGCAGATCGCAAAAGGTCATCCAGGGGTCGTTTTCGGGTAACTAAAGACACTATCAGTCATTTGCAAATATTTGAAATGTGCAGGAATAGCTTCAGAGTGAAGGATAGGTCTGTAGAATTATCATAAGCTACCTTTCTAGCTGCAGAAGAATTGACAGAAAAGGAAGAAACGGCAGACAGTGTTCCAGATACGATTCTCCATTCAATTACGTGTTGTAAGTAAGTGTCCGAACGGAAATTAATTCCTAAAATCTATCTCCGATTCTGTCCTTATTAGGTTGCTCGTGTAATTAACATTTGCAGGGTCTGTTATGGATTACCTGTACTTGTTACATACATGTAAAAAAACAAATCTTATTTTGATGATTTTTTTGATATGCTGCTTTTAAGCAAATCACTATAGTTTCTTTAACCGTGCTTTGACTTATGGATATGAGTTTGGGTCTGGTGGTAGAGTTTCACCAGTAACGCGTTTTGTGTACGTTTTCGAGGGGTCATTTTGGGGTCAAGGTCATCCAGTGGTCGTTAATCGGGTACCGTGGCTGTGCTTTGACGTCTGGATCAGATTTTGGGCTATGGTGCACGTAGATTTTCTCCATACAGAGTTTGTGTCATAGTTTTCGATGGGTCATTTTTGGGGTAAAGGTCAGCCAGGGTCGTTATCGGGTAATTTGGGTCCGTGCTTTGACGTATGGATATGAGTTTTGATATGGTTGTAGAGTTTTTGGCCGTACCACTTTTGTGGGCACATTTTCGAGGGTCCTTTGGGTCGAATCATGTAGGGTTCAATTATTGGGTAACTGGCTGTGTTTTCATCCATGCTTTGACGGTATGGATATGAATTCAACCACAGGGTGCTAATTAGGTCGATTACAATACCTTGGTTTCTATTCTGAAAACATTCCAGTTACTTCAATCTAACGGGTTATATACCCACGCGCTGCGCGGGCTCCACACTAGTAATACAATTTAGTTGTAGGCAAATAAGTTCCAGTGACCACCAAACATGCCCCAAAATATCTAAACATTCTTCCAAGTAGGGCTATAAGCCACAACTTGCTCAAGATAAACTGGCCCAAGGACCCGTGGGCTATATGTCAAATTGACCTGTACTGACCCCTACATGACCTATGACCCACAATACACTCCCTAACCATCCCAATTGAAGGATACTGCATCATTGATGCACTCGTTTGAGATAATAGTATTGTATTGTAAACAGGAAAGAAGCGGAAATATACTAACATAAGTCATTGTGCATCAGCTGTTCAATTATGTAAAGATTTTCAGTGCCTTTTTCTCAAGTAAAAGAGTTGAACCACTATTTTATATTTATTTATTTACCTAAAGGGCCTCCGAAATAGCAAAAATAATCATAAATGAAAACAGGCTTAGTGGTGGCGGGTTTCTTCAGGTGGTTGATTAGAATGTGGAATGTACTAAACAAATGCGATCAAAGGTTTATTGATTGATTGATGATAATCGGACATAACTTCCCCACATATCGGGTGTGTAAATACTATTATGTATTTGCATATTCTTTTAATGATAATACCTACAAATTTTCCCAAACACGCGTGTACCCCCCCCCCATGGGGTTCTGGAGGAAAGATTGTACTGGTACCTGCTGCTGGGGAACCACGGGGGTTGCTATGCCCTGTCCAAACACAAGGTGATATTGTGAACATTTATGTTCTTATGATAATTCAAATTAATTTTCACGTTATACAGTTACCTGTGTATGAACATAGCAGTTTATTTTGACAAATTGGTCAAATTTCTGCTAAACGCCCAACATACAGGTATAATCTACAACAAGCACACATTTTAACATAAGTAAAAAAATATGAAAATAATTGTGTATTAAATACAAACAAATAAGTTTGTTTTAAAGGCAACATGAAACGGATATTAAAAGCAGTTACAGCAAAAGTAGCAATGAGTTTAATCAATATCAAAATCTTTAAACACTAATTTTAGAAAATAATCTAATCAGAAAAGTTACTTGTACAAAAGTATCTTCTATTTGATAAAAAAAGGGTTTTTTGACGATCTTAAGTGCTTTAAACATTCATAATGAAATGAGTGTTTGTCACTAACTGTTGTCTTGTTGCCCCGCCGAACGAAGTTCGGAAGGGAATTCTAAATGGGCTCCTCCGTGTGTCGTATTGTCTGTGACGAAAATGTTAAAGGGGTATTTCGGGATCCACAGCCTCGTCCCCCCTGACTTACCTCAAAAAAGATTTGAATTTTCATATCATCTGAACAGTTACCATTAGTAGCCATGTGTGCAAATCTTACGTGCAATTCAGCGCGTGTTGTAATAAATTCGGCAATTTTGTATTTTCTGTCCGTAACGTACAGAAATTCTGCAGTGGCCTATGGGAGCCGTGGGAAATGAGCATTTGCTCATAACACAAAACCGCAAAAGTCGGGATCAGCTCCAAAAGTTGTGAATGAGCTTTTTTCTCAAGGATATCTAGTGAACAAACATAACAAGAAGGGTTTGGAATCACGAAATGCACCTTAACCTGGAATGTCCGGATAAAAATGGTAACCCTGTATGCTGTATCTGTGAAACCTATATCTACACCAAAAAGATCTTCGCATCATGGAAGTGCATCACTGGAATGCATCGTTTCTTCTTCTTTCTGCCATTTGAAAGTGGTGTGATATATACGTTTTCGGTAATGGCAAATGAGCTAATTAAACTATGAAAAATGTTAACCTGGAGCGTTCCGTGAAAAAATGTTAACCTGTATGCTGTATCTTTGAAACCCTATACTCGGACACACCAATGTCCTTCGCATCATGGAATGCATCATGGCATGCATCGTTTCTTTCTTTCTTCTGCAATTGAAAGTGCGGATTACGACGGTTTAGGTCATGTCAAATGAGCGCTAATTAAATAGGAAAACTGTTAACCTGGACTGTCCGTGATAAAAATGTTACCCCTGTATGCCTGTCTTGAAAACCCAAACTCGGACACACAAAATCCCGCATCAGGAAGTGCTCATGGCAGCCATCGTGTTCTGCAATTTGAAAGTGGTGTGATATAGACGGTTAAGGTATGTCAAATGACTAATTAATATGCATACTGAATGTATCACTGCAACGGTACGTAATAGGATATGTGCAAAAGTCTTTTGCCACATGAAGTATATCTTGGCATGCAATTTGTTTTTTCACTTTGAGTGCCATGATATATGGCGGCTTAGGTATACAACTGAGCTAATTACATTAGCCATAATTAATTATCACGAAACTGTAACATTGGATAGGCAAAATTCTTTCGCTACATGACAAGACTATCATACTTCGCTTCTTGAAGTGCATAATGGCATGCATCTTTTCTGCGAATTGAAAGTGCATGGTATAGGCGGTTTAGTTATGCAATGGGCCTAATTAAATATTCATATTTAATGTATCACTGAAACGGTTACATCGGATATGTCCAAATTCCTTTGCACACGAAGGTACATTTTGGCATGCATTGTTTTCACAGGTCTTTGGAAAGTGCATGATAGATAGCGGCTTAGGTATGCCAATTGAGCTAATTAAATATGAACAATTAATGTTTCGCTGAAACGGTGAGTCCTTCGCTACATTAAAGGCTTATGCCATACATCTTTTGTGTGAACAATGATCTGTGCGGTTAGTAGTTATGCGGCTTAGTTATGCAAATGAGCTAATTCAATATGTGCAATTAATGTTTCGCTGAAACGATACTCGATGTGCAACATTTCCTTCTCTACATGAAAGCTTATGTCATAACATCTTTTTGTTTGAACATATATGTGCAGTTTAGGAACTTTCATGAAAGAACTATTTGCTTATATTTTTGTGTGAATTAAAACGTTTTTAGAGTTTTGTGAGTTTATTTCTTAGTTTTTACTTATTCTTAAGTTATTTTGCTACTTATGTGGTGAAAGTTCATCGATAATGTTTTGTAGAGTTATTTTTTGGTGAAGTTCATGTTTTAATTCTCCAAATTTTTAATTAGTGTAGTTAAGTTTGTCACTTCCAGTTGACGCGTAATTGCGGGCGGGGACATATTTTACGCACGCGTAAAAACAATTCACCTTTTTAAACTTCACCTCAATTGAAAGTTGAAGTTTCAATTGGAACCAAACACTTGTGTTAATAGGTGCACCATGGGATCCCTCTAATGTTGATGAGGTCAAAGGTTCCTAATGCCATGTCAAAACGTCATGTGGAGTGGCCCATGGCTTATATTCTTTGAATATAGTGAGGCGCGAAACGCCGAGACCGCGAAATTCTAGTTTGTACTGTAAATAAAGAGCCAATAAACATAAGTTGGCACTTGTGTTTGGTTAATGACTGGAGGCGAGTTAAAATACTTCATGCGAGTTTACAATCGAACTTATATTGAATTATTGTAAGGCCAAGAGGCTTTAATTACTGTATTACATATAGGCATGACGCATTTAAGTGTAATTGTGAGATTTTGACCCAATCTGTGTACACCACATATAAGCTCTAATCTTTTGAATGAATTTGGGTTTATAGCCTAGATTTTGCAACTAAAATAGAAAAAAGAAATCATAATTTCCTAGAATAGCCCCTTGCAATCAACCTAGATGACCACCGATCAGAAACGAAGAATGAAACACTCCACATGAGGCTTGGGTCAGTGGTTCTTCTGAGCAAGTTTTGGCCGCATTCGGACCCAAGTTTTAGCATAGTACATATTAAGCCCTTGCCATAAAGAAACCATGATATTTTGTTAGCCACTATAGGCCTACCAGCTAACATAATCAAAGATGAATGTATTTGTTTTTTTTTTTTTTTTTTTTTTTTTTAAAAGTGTTTGAATGATAACAAAAACAAAACAACAAAAAAAAAAACGCATGTAGTGCTTGTTTGGACTGATTTCAATGCATTTTAGACTGATTTTGAATATGCATGAAATGCAAAATGTTTAAAAAGAAAAAAAACCAAATTGACCCCCCCCAAAATGAGTGTGTCGAGTGCCTCGACATCCGCATGCAAAGAGTAATACCCTCTTGAAACACCCTTTAACTGATTAATTGATCATGTAGCTGTGGACAAAATAGGTGATAACTCTCAAGTACATTCCCCAGAAACATGCAGTTCCATTTGTCAGCAAGCTCAAAAATTTAAAGACCGCTACAGGATGTTGATAAATCAGAAAATCGAAAAAAATCATCAAAAATCAATCAAATCAGATTTTTGAATGTTTGTAACAAGTATAGGTATCCTAACACACCCTGCAAGTGATAGACCAAAGCAACCTAATAGGGCAAAATCGATGATTTTAGTCATTACTGTCCAATCGGACACTGGTGGTACTACAACACGTAATTGATGGGAGATCCGATCTTTTGAAAACTGCCGTTTGCTTCCTTTTCTGTTACTTCTTCAGAAGTTTTGAAAAGGTAACTATGAGAATGTCAGAGACTTATTCTTCACTTTTGAAACTATTTCAAATTTTTCACTCTTTCGGATAAATCACACTGATAGTGTCTTTAATTCTGCCAAGGCGATTGAATTCAGGGTTTAATTTTATCATCCAATCAATTGTCAAGTAATTATGGTGAAGTATGTGTTGACAAAAGCCCCCAGAAAAATCTGGACAATCAACAACAGTATGTTTTGATTTCAGGCCAAATGGGCCAAAGGCCATGTTTTTCATGGGCCATGTTTGTACATGCCCATTTGAATGTGTATTTTTGTAATTTCTTAACATTTTGTACAATTCTTCCAACTATTCAAATTCATTCTAGCCTTTACAGATAGGTGGCTGATATTTTGTTTGATGCTCTCTTGGCTGTATACTCACATGGAAGCCTGTCACCAAAGTAGGAATAAAATTGGGGGGGGGGGGGGAGCTTCCCCTCTGCCCCCCCCCCCCCCCCCTCATGGAAATTAGTGCACATGGGCCAATTAACAGTGAAAACAAGATAGGCCCCCAGAAATATAGACAAGGTGCCATGTGATTGTCACTGCGGGCAAGAAAACATCATGCCTGTAGGGCTTATATAAGACGCTTATGATCGGACAGGCTAGGTGGTAAATACTACTAAATACCTGCAATATTGATTTTTGAGAGGTTATGTGGATTTTGGGAAAAAAAACTGTGTGTGAGTTCAAATGTAAGTTAAGATTTCCATTTAGATTTGAGCAAGCGGAGGTTTAGGACTAGTGTAAATTTAAAAATGTACATCCAATTGATGCTTCTTGTTTTGTATAATATCATATGTAGATCACATGCCTTGAGTTAGCCGATGAGTTTACTGATCGCCTCAGTTATGATTTAATGTAACCCTTTCCAATGTTATTGTTTTCTTGTTGGTGTACCCCATCAAAGACTGGAGTTTTGATTAAAAAAAAAACTCTGGTACAAATAATCCAAATTACAATGGCCAAAGTGGATTTCTGGGGGGCGGGGAGTGCAGAAAACTATATAGAATTACATGCTAAATCCATTTGATGAGGGTCACAGTTCTGCTCCATAATATTAATATGCACACAATTAAAAATAGAGGTGCCTGCAGAACCTTTCCGAATGAACCCTTCAAAAAATGGTTCTTTTATAGTTAGAACTAAAATGGGAACATTTTGGTTACGGCTTGTTATGTGCATGCAGCTCATTATGTTTCTAGGTCTATAGGCCCTTTATAGGTTCTATGAAAAGAACCTGGTCTTGTTCAAAGCACAAGGTTATTCAAACAAAGATCTGTAGTCACATTAAAATAACGGTTGTCCTTTTTGAAATTAAGTTTCTGATTTTAAGGTCTGTTTTTCTGATCTACGAATGGGACCGGGCCCGAACACACGGTCCTTGTTTCTTGTTGGGGAAACTACACCCATGAAAAGAAATGGTGACGTGCGCCTGCGGCTGGCAATTGTGTGTCTGTTATTGCGAGTGTAAAAGCCAGTTCATGCGTTGCATAGGTAGCCACGCAGATTACGCATTTGGAAAACTTTCTTCATTACAAGATTAATTTGTGGGTGTTGTGGTTGCCTTACTGGGCATAAATATATCCATTATTAATTTTGAAAAGACAAACTTTTACATTTTCCAACCATGTCGAAATAATGAACACACTCATACTGGACACATGTGATGTGAAATCGTAAATAGGCTCCTTTGAGTGTATTTTGCATGTCGATGTTCTTGTATATAAAGCAAACTTACGAAATCTCAACCGTTCAATTATTTGATTGACTATCCCTTTTTTCATGAATGATATTTTTAAAATGCAAGAACCATTTGTATCAGTACACTCGTTCAGATATTGACATGGTAAAGACCCATTTCATCATCATTGTGTTATAGAGTCATTCACAACATGAACTTGAATCAAGAAAACTGATACACGATTGTTTAGTAGGGTTTAAAGCAGAATCCACCTAGAAGTTGGGGAAGAAGGTTTGAAGATGTTTTCTATAGTTGAAGGGTTGCTGAATCAGATTTTTTAGGTCCAAACCTCTGGGAAATTATGGGGAACTTTGTAAAAATCAAGGGGGTGTTTAAAATTGGTACAGGGGTAAATTTTAAATCACATCCAAATTGCGTTAGGTTGCAACAAGAGATTTCACATAACAGGTGCCCCCCAAAAATATGAAAATTCTGAATTTTTGCACTATGTAAAGCTTCTATCAAAAATATCCCCATGTGAAGGCAATAGCTGAAAAAAAAAAATATTTCTTTGGTACAAAATTGGAAAATTTTCCTAATTTTGCATAGGAGCAAATTACAAAATCAGCCTATGTTTTTATTATTGAAATTAAAGCACTGAAAATGGCTTTTTGTTTTCACTTAAGGCATTTTTGTAACCAAAGGACAGTGAATGAAATCTATTTGGGGTTTATCAATATGAAAATCATAAGCATAGGGGACAAAATTTATGGGTGCCCCAAAATCTCTTGTTGCACCTTTAAATGTACACCAATGTATTTCTCTTTATAACGATTAAAAAGGTATTGTTTGCTATAGGTACGGACCTTTAGTTTCACGGCCGGTTACAGCCCTGAAAAGGTTCAAGGTCATTCGGGGCAAAAAAAAATCCAATGCTCAGATTTGGTTGAAAACTGATGTAAGTTTTTAAAAACTCCCATTTTAATACATAAAACAAAAAATTCAATTCAATTCTTTGGGTGATATCTCTGTAGACAATTTAAGGTCAAGTTTTGGTGACCCCTTATAGACCATGTAGACCCCCGTTACATTTTTCCCACTAATTACAAAACCAAATGCCAAACATTAAATAAGGCAAGACGAACACGAAATGCTCCTTTTACAGGACCCACCCGATTACAACATATTTTCTGTTTGTGTAGGCAGGGCCCTCACCAAAATTTCATTTGAATCCCCCATACATGTGGAGTGCACGGTATTGTGTGTATTACAAGATTCTAGAGTACATTGTACACACTTTTTCAGTTACACTGTAACAAACCATTAGTTAGCCTATAACACCTGAATGGGAAGAAGTGAGTCAAAGTTTTTACAGTGACCTGAGAAAAATACAAAGCTCCAATGTACCAAAAATCGTAAGTTTTTGAATGGTATGAAGGTTGTGTTCGAGGCTGAGGATCAGGTGGTACCCAACTGGGATTATAGAAAAATACGAGCTTGCTTCTGATACCGGTTTGATATATAGAATAAAGTGGGTATAGTGAGCTCGTTGAATGGAAACATGGGTAAAGACTTTAAAAAAAATTTCCGACTGGGAGTAAGGACAAAAAATGTTTTAAAATTAAAATTTTATGAGCACATCGGCCATAAGTTCATATACTCCTGTGCCCTCCCCAAAAATAAGAATACGGCAAACATAGGTTTTGAATCAACACTGAACTGTGAATAATCATTTTAAATATTTGCTAATACCTCGTGTCCGAATTCAGAAGTTGGGAGTGATTGTCATCACCTTCGCGCACCAGCTTTATTTTGCCTACATACTGCACACACTGACATTGGCGCATTGCGATTACAGCTCGAATAACGCAATGCCACGTTTAAGACTGCGTGAAGCTATGGCATTGCTTCTTCTAGTCGGACAAGTATAGAATATTTTTTTAAAACAAAAGCACTACTATCCTTGCATTAAACCAACACTTCAGTGAAAATTGATAGCTTAATGTCAACCTTATTATGTGTGTCTCCCTGAACAATTCAGAACGATTGAGGCTATGCATCACTATTTCTGTGTGTGTCGTGTATTCTTGTAGTGTGTGCATGTGTGTTATGTGATTGCCTTTTGGTTTAATAAGTTGTGAATTCATTTTGGTTACTATAGCTATAGAGATGACACATGAATGGTAAAAGGAAATGGCAAGCAGTTTTTTTTGACCTGATGAGGTTTTAATTGGCACAATATGTTAATTAAGGAGCTAATTGCAAAAGAAGTGTATTTTGGGGTGCTTGTAATATGCTGAGGCTTGGGACCTTCACCATATGACAGCTTAAACTAAGCCTACCTTTCACTTGTTGCTGATAAACAATTTTATTGCCTATTTAATGATCTCATTTCATATTTTTTGCAAAATACAAATGCATTTCCAGGATGTAGAGGCATAAAGGGATGGGACCTCCACAAACAAGTTTATAGGGCATTTAGCTTTTAAGGAGGTTGGTAACATCAAACAATGTCAGGGCCGGTTTATTTTATGCATGTGTAAGTACCAGCTTGTTGAAAATGCATCTGTTTTGTCCCGCAAATGGGTGTGGCCGTATTCACCTCGCCTTCCAGCAATACTGCTCGTGAGGTATATGGAGGCCAAAAAGATAAATGGACTGAAATGTCCTTCCTGATGCCAATTCCACAGTTTTCGGTGTTGGGCAGAGCCGTTGCAAAGGCACATTTGTTGATGGCCCCATTAGCTCTCCAGAGCTGACGCCCTGGGACAAGTAGTACTGGTTATAAAATAGAGTAGCAGAGCCCCCTCAAAGGAACCTGACCTGACAAAATTGCATTTCAATGGCCTGGGGAATTATTATTCTGTATTCTTTTATGTGTATCACCACAGTGCGACACAACAGTGTGCAGAAAGATAGTCCACGGCACACGAATATCTTCAAAATCATCCACCGAATAACTGATAATTGACTTGCACTCTCACCATGCTAACAAAATACCTTGGCTGGAAAATAAGACGGTCCATGATGATATTGGAAACATGATACATGATTTTATATGCCTAAGCTTGTTGAGATAGCAACCTTTTCTTAAAGAGCAGAGAAACACGCAGGGGCTGCAGTTGAATTCAGTGAGTTGGAAAATCCTCTGTGGTCCGACGACCCCGCCCAGATCCTCACCCCTTATTTTGTGGTGATCTAGATAGAAGGTATGTGTAATTTCTTTTAATTTGAAACTTATGGGTGATTTGGTATGATGTTAAAACTATTGTTAAAAAAAGCATTGACTCTAAGGGATTTTATTTAAGAGCTGAATAAGAACCTGGTAGCAACTAGTAGACTTTGCATTGCAGGCGATGCCAGGCCGTGAGTGCTAGGTCATCAGTTTACCTTTTGCTGTAGGAGTACAATTAAAAAGAATTTCAGAGAGTTCATCAGTATTTGTTACACTGTGTCAGTGATGAAACCTTGAGCCAGTGGCCACATTTCATTTGGGATTGGGCTAGCAGCGGGACAACAACATGATTTTTGGGATAAACTTCAAAGTTATATGATTTATTTTAATACATTAGTACTATTAGTATTCCTGATCTCATTTTGGCAGAACGAAAGGCGGGGGCACCAAGGATTTGAGTGGCTCCTTTCCCCCCTACGGTATGGCATGCTTTCGGAACTATTGAAAATTGTTCATTTGTTAACAAGCCTAACCACTGGTAAATCAAGTGTAAAATCAAGGTTGATCATGACATTGTGTATGTGCATGAGGAAATGGTTCGTAACTCCAAACACTATACAAGGTCTTCAAAAACAAACAAAAATAACAAAAAATCCAGAGTAAGCATTTGGTATAGGGGAAACCAGCTAAACATTCTGTTATATAAACAAATCTTATGTTCCCCAAATTTTTTATGACTTGTTAGCGCTGATATAGGGAACATTATCCGTACTTTTTGTACGGGCGAGGGAGTGTTGTGAGGGGCCGCACCAGCATTAATTTTGCAAGCACTACTAGTAGTCGTGCATTCTTAATAGTGTGCGATGTCATACGATTGGCATTGTTTGTCAAAACATAGTGTTCACTGGTAATAAAAGTAACATTGTTTAAATGTGAAATACTACCGGGATAAGGACGGTGCGCTATTAATCCTGAAATGGTAAACAATGGTTTTTTGCGCTGTCCACAGGTGATATGGGGCACTCATCATTAGTTTCATACGTTACCTAAAATAATACGACCAATACAATAGTCGATTACCCCTCGTTAGATGTCCACGTAGTTCTAATAGTTGATAGACAATGGATGAAATTTGGAAATTAAAACCTGAGGCCTAAAACACATTAAAAAGGCAAAACACAAGTGCGGTTGTCAAGTAACGTTTGCTACAACATCTAAACTTCTTTATTCTAAAGAATTCGGGGAAGGGAATTACTTTGTACAGTGTACAGTTAAGAGGAGGAACGAACAGTATAAAACATTAGTGATCAGTAGAATTAGTATTTTCCAGGCTTTTCTATATTTACATAACATTTTTATTCCTTAATCTAATGCCATATTCTTTAAACATTGAAAAACACTTAAACACTTAAAGGTAAGCATTTTCGCAGTGACCACATAAAAGCATTTAATTCCTAAACACATGTGTTGTCTCGCCTGAACTTTTGTTCGCAGAGACTTAGTAATCACTTTCTGTCTGTTGTCGGTCTGTCATTGTCTGTCTGTCTGCTCACCCGTCTGTCTGTCTGTTGTAATGCATTCTGTGTGTTGACGTCCCGGTTCACGGGCTTGTGTACGATTATCTGGAGTTGTCCGTAAGGGATATGATGGTGTAACTTGGTGGAAAAGCGGGTCCACGAGTTCTCGACCTGATTAGATTTTGGGCGTGAGAAAAACATGGCAAATTAAGTAATAAATTTGCATAATTAACTGAAACTTTTCCCGCAATGGCTGGTGGTACAAGTTGTTCTGGAGTTCCGTAATAGCTAAGGCGTATGATGACTGAACTTGGTGATGGAGCGGGCTGGAGAGTTCTCGAAATGATAGATTCGGGGTATTCGGGGCCAAATTAAGTCTGCAAATTGAGCTACTTATATGCAAAAAACAGCGTTAATGCTATAATTTTTGATGAAACGGTACATTGGATACAGAAAAATCCTTCACTGCATGAAAAGCCTATCATGGTGCGCATCTTTTTGCAATTTGAACGTGGGTTGATACATGTCGGCTTTAGGCTAATGAAATGAGGCTAATAAAATATGAGTAATCACCCCCGTATCTCTGAAACCGTACGTCGGATAGGCAAAATTTTCTTCGCTGGATGAAAGAATACTAGCATGATCTTTTGGGTGAATCAGAATTGGGTCAAAGGAATATGGGACGATTGGAAAGCGGGAAGCTTTTTGATCCACAATTGATAGAATTTAATAATGCCATAATTGCATATATGTATCCTGAAATTGTAAATTGGATATGCAAAGATTCCTTCGTTACATGAGACTTCTATGCCGTTACATCTTTTGTAGGAATCATAATGCGGTCCAAAGTGCAAGTGGATCAATTAAATGGGTCCATTGGTTGATGCAATTGATCTAATAAATATGCCGTACTTGCTTGTATCGCTTAAACTGTGTACATTGATATGACAATTACCTTCGACTACATGAGACTAGCTATGTATTGGTAACATATTTGTTGGAATCATAATGTGGTCAAAATGCAGTGTCGGCCACTTAAAGGGGCACTTCTTTTTTGATTACTTTTGAAAATTGCAACTAATGCTAAATAGCTTTGGTCCAATTTCAACCCAAATTTTATCAGGTTGTGTTCAATGGTTTTCAAGTGTGAACAGTAAATACTACACCTGATCAAAAGAATTTCTTCACCACATGAAAGGACTAGTCTGGCATTCCATTCATCTTTTTGTTTCTCGTGAATCTATTAATGAGCTCGTCAAACAGTGCAGTGGGCCAGATTAAAAGTGTTCCGGGAATTTGTGTACCAACGTGACCAATTTTTAAATATGCGCAGTTGGATGCTCATGTATAGCTGAATAACAGTACAGGGAAATAGCAATATTTCTGTGTTACATGGAGCAGGTGGTGGGGTGTTGGGGAGGGGTGGGGTTGTTTGGGAAGGGGGGTTCGGGGGTTGCGGCGGGTGGGTGTGGGGAAGGGTGGGGGTGGTGGGGCCGCGGTGGTGCGGTCCTGGTCGGTGGTGGTTGTGTGTGGGGCAGGGGTGGGGGTTGGGGAGGGAGCATGTGGCCGCTTTCTGCTGTTGGGGATTAGGGAGGGGGGGGGGGTGGGGGAGGGGTTTGGGGGGTTGGGGAGGGGGTTGGGGTGTTGGGGAGGGGGTGGGGTGGTGGGGAGGGGGCTGGGGTGTTGGGGAGGGGGATGGGGGTGGCCCCCCTGTTGGGGATGGGGACCCTGGGGGTGTTGGGGGGGAGGGCGGAATGGTGTTGGGGAGGGGGATGGGAATATTGTGGGTGTTGGGGAGGGGGTTAGGGTGGTGGGGAAATTGGGGAGGGGTTGGGGGGGGGGAGGGGCTGGTGGGGGGGAGGGGTTGGGGGTTGGGGAGGGAAGATGGGGTGGTTATTGAGAGGGTTGAGGGAAGGGGTGGGGTGTTGGCGGAGGGGTTGGGGGGGTTTGAGAGGTGATGGGGAGGGGGTGGGGGTGTTGCGGGGTGTTGAGGAGGGATGGGGGTGTTGGGGAGGGGGTGGGTGTTGAGGGTGGTGTTGGGAGGGGGATGGTGATGGTGGCGGGTGTTTGTTTTGCGGTGTGTTTGGAGGGGGTTAGGGTGTGGGGGTTCGGCTGGGGGTGTCCGGGGGGGAGGGGGGGTCATTGGGGGGAGGGTTCTCTTGAGTGACTCATGGGGGGGGATGGGGGGGGGCGGGGGGCTAGGGGGGCAGGGGGGGCGACAGCGGCGGGGGATGTGGGACAAGAGGAAGCGGGGGGGGTGGGAGGAGGGGGGTGAAGAGGGTAGGGGAGGGCCCTCGTGCGGGGGGGTGGCGGGAGGGTGGGGGGAGGGGGGGGGGGGGAGGGGGGGGGGGAGGGGGGGAGGACCGGGGGGGGGGAGGGGGATGGGGGGGGGGGGGAGGGGGGGGGGGAGGGGGGGGAAGAGTAGGGGGGGCGAGGGGGGGGGGGTGGGGGGAGGGGGGGGGGCGAGGGCTATCGCGGGGGGGGGTGGGAAGGCCGGGGCGGGGGGAGGGCTGGGGGGATGGGGGGTTGAGGTGGGGGGGCGGAGGGGGGGGGGGTGGGGACGGGAGAGGTTGGGAAGCGGAAGGGGGGGGGTATGGAGGGGTGCGTGGAGCGAGGGGTGTTGGGCAGGGGGGAGGGTGGGGTGGGGTGAGTTGGGAGTGGGGGAGCGGGGTGGGGGTTGGGTGAAGGGTGTGGGGGAGGGGCGTGGGTTGTTGAGCGGATCGGGGTGAGGGGAGAACGGGGGTGGGGGGTTGAGAGATATGTGGAGGGGGTGTTGGGGAGGGGTTGGTGGGTGAGTGGTTTGGGAGGGTTGTTGAGGGTGGTGGGAGGGTGTTGAGGGGTTGGGAGGGGAGTGGGTGGGGTGGGTGTTGAGTTGTGTTGGGGAGGGGTTTTGTTGAGGTTCTCTGGGGGGGCGGGTGGCCCTGGGGGGGGTGTCGGGGGGATGGCGGGGGGGAGGGAGAAGGGGGGGGGGAAGCCTCCATTTTGGGGGGGGGGGGGGGAGGCGGGTCGGCTATCGGGCCGGTGTTTGCATGAGGAAGGGGGAGGTGGGGGGGGGGGCGCGCAGGGGGGGGGGGAGGGGGGGGGGTGAGAGAGGGCGGGCGGGGGGGGAGAGGAGGGGGGGTTCCTGGGTGCGTGGTTGGGGAGGGGCCAACCGGGGCGGGGGGGAGGGGTGGCAGGGGGAGGCCGGGGGGGGCGGGGAGGGGGGGGAAGGGTGGCACTCCCTCCGGGTGTGGGAGGGGGGGATGGCGGCGGGGGAGGGCGAGTGGTGGGATGGGGGGGGAGGTAGGGTCTGGCTGGTTGGAGGGGGGATGGGGCCTTCGGTGGGGGGGGGGGGGAGGGGGTGTGCGGGGGAGGGGGGAGGGGGGGCTGGGGGTGGGGGGGGTGGGTCTGGCGGGGGGGGGGGAGGGGGGGGGAGTGGGGGGAAGAGGGGGGGGAGGGGGGGAGGTGGAGGGGGGGGGAGGCTGGGTTGGGTGGGGGGGAGCGCGGGGTGGGGGCGCGTAGCAGCCGGGGGGCGGCTGTGGGGTCTTTGGGGGCCGGGGTGGAGGGGGTGGGAGAGGGGGGGGGGGGGGTGAGGGGTGGGGGGAGGGTCGGGGAGTGGGGGGGGTTGAGGCGTGGTGGTGGAGGGGGTGGAGCGAGGGCGCGGGGGGGGGGAGGGGTGGGGGAGGGGGGTGCGTTGGTGTGGCTGTTGGGGAGGGGTTGTTGAGGGGTGGTCGGGAGGGGTGGGGTGTTGCGGTTATTTGTGTGGGGAGGGGTGGTGTGCGGGGTGTGGGGAGGGGGGGGGTGTTGCGGGGTGTTGGGGAGGGGTGGTGCGGAGGGGGTGGGGTGTTGCGGGGGTGGTTGCGGGTGTTGGGGTGGGGAGGGGTTGTTGCGGGGTGTTGGAGGGGTGGGGGGGGCGATCGGGATGGCCGCCTTTGATGTTTCTCGGCGGTCGCGTGCGTGAGGGGGGTCGGATGGTGGGGGTGGGGGCACTTGGGCGGGGGGGAGGGGGCACGGGAGGGTTGGGTGGGCGGGGACACTGGAGGCAACTGGGGGGGGACGGGTGGGAGGGTCGTGGGGTGGGAGGAGCGGGGGGGAGGAAGGTGGTGGGGGGAGAGGAGGCTCCGCGGGTGGGGTTTGGGAGGGGGGATCGGGGGGCGGGAGGGGGTGGGGGAGGGGGACGGGGGGGGCGGGACGGGACTCTGAGGTGGGGGAGGGGGGGGGAGGGGAGGGGGGGGGCGGGTGGTGGATGGGGGGGGGAGGGGGGGAGGGGCGGGGCGGGGGGAGGCGGGGGGGGGGACGGAGGAGCCCTTTCCTCTTCTCCTTACCCTTGCTTCTTTGATCTCTTTTCTCATTCCGGCTTTTTTATGCCCTTGCGGGAGGGGGGGAGAGGGGGGGGACTGACCGTGGGGGGGGGGGGTGCGGAGGGGGGTGGAGGGAAGGGGGGGGGGACCCCTTTGTCCGGGGGTTCTGTGGGAGGTGGGGGGGGGGGGGGGGGGCGGGGGACGGGGGGGGGGGGGAGGGGGGTGGAGGAGAGGGGGGGGGGAGTGGAGGCCGGGGGGGGAGCGGTGAGGGGGGGGTGGGGAGGGGGGGGGTGGGGGGAGGGAGGGGGGGGGGGGTGGGGCCAGGGGTGGGGGGGAGGGGGGGGGGGGGTGGAAGGGGGGGGTGGGAGGGGGGGTGGGGAGGTGGGGGGGGGGGAGGGGGAGGTGGTGAGGGGGGTGGTGGAGGGGGTGTGGGGAGGGTGGGGGAGGGGGCCGAGTAGGATGCAAGCGGTGTGTTTTGGGGGTTGGGGAGGGGAGTGGGGGGGTGAGGGGGGTGGGGGGGGATGGGGGTGGGGGTTTTGTTTGTTGTTTGGTTTGTTGCTTGTTTTTTGGTTGTTTTGGGGTGTTGCGGGTGTTGGTGAGGGTGTGGGTTGTGCGGGGGTTGTGGAGGGCTGTGGTTGTTTTGGGGTGTTGGGGAAGGGGTGGGGTGTTGCAAGGTGTTGGGGAGGGGAGTGGGTGTTTGTTGCGGGGGGTTGGGAGGGGGTGGGGGTTGGTGATGGTGGTGGGGGTGTTGCATAGGGGTGGGGGGTTTGTAGGGTATGGGAAAGGGGGGGATATCTCCAATCCTCCACTGTATCTGCTTGCACAACTTCTGTGGGAACAACTTACTGTACAGTTGCAATCTGGGTTTGTGCTGCTCTTGTCTTTCAGCTATACGCGAAGCAGGCGAGACTTGTGGTTCGAGAACCGCCGTTACAGGGAAGTGATGTGAATGATTTATAAATAGATTTGTATTAAAAAGTACAAATTTCAATTCAGGAAAGTAGAGTTAAACAAAATTAAGTTTTACTGGCCTTTCCTTTCAAGTCATTTTTTTTACTTAAAAAAATTTGTTTTTTTTTTGATGCCAAAGGGGCGAAGCGACTTCTTGATAGATATTTTAAAAGCTTCTTCCCTATTCACCTAATGGATGGACCCCAAAGTTTCCCCAGGCTCCTATATCGGCATGAATCGAGTATAACCAGTTATCATTCAGTAGACAGGAATACTGTAAATGTCATTGGTTGAAAGCCCTTTGAGATATTTCCGTATTACCAGTGAAGGATTTAAGATCAGCCGTGCAGCAGCTGCTGACAGGGGGCCCCCTAAAATATTGCTCTCTCCAGGGCCCTCAGAAACCCCCCTAGTAGCATAATAAAGTGCGACAGTGTGTCGCTTAGTGATCGTTAAAGGCCCCACCTTGAGCTGCGGAACAGGGCCTTAACCTTAAATCCACAACTGCGTATTACTCGGCTCTCCAGAGTAATATATCTCTGTTATCATGCAGCGCTTTTATCAGTATCACTCGCGCGTTCAATTTACATAAAGAGAGACGGCCGGGTGTAATCTAGTATCTGCGTAAGCGGCATGTGATATGGTGCGTGCAACTGCAAGCGTATTATTCGCGCTGCCTCACCTCCATAAAAACTAAGTAGGAAAGGCAGGGTAAAAAGTTGAGCATTAGGCAAGGCCTAAACAAGCCTAAGAATTTTAAGAAAATGAAATATAATGAGGGGGCTCAGTTGTTTATAATATTGTAGTAAATTCATGTCTACTGAATGATAAATTGTTATCCCCTGTTTGTTTATGCAAGCGGCCTCGTGTGGTATGGCACAAAACCATTGATATTTTCATATTGCATGAACAAACAGGGGGATAAACTAATAGTATTACAGTGTTTGTATACTTCTTTAAGAAGTACTGAGCCGATCTTACTAATTATTTCTCATTAAGAGAAGTAGGGGGAACTAAAACTCATTTATCAACATTTTCAAAATGATGCACTTCCAAGACCAAAAATTTGGAATCAGCATGAATTCATCCAAAAAGAATCAAACAAGCCCATTCTTAGTCAGTGAGTGTTTGGGGAAACCATCTCAAAAAAGCCATGAACTTAAATTGTTATAACCACACTAGACTCTCATCATGTGAGTTCAAGAGCTTGGAGCAGAATAGCTGCAGTATCACATCTGTTGCGCCATGTATTGGGGAATGAACTCTTAATTATCTTACAGTTATTAACAAAGGGGCATTTTTGTGCCCACAAACCTTCCACTGACTTACATAAAAAAACGTAGACTTAGTAATCCACATGTGTCTAATCTTATGGCAAAATTGTTGTATCTGTAAGAAATTTGCAATTTTGTATTTAGTCCGAAACGGACAGAAATCCAGCACTGTGTTTATGGGACCGTGTGTGATGAAACAAGCATTGCTCCATAACACAAATCAGAAGCTCAGAAGATCAACAAATTTTGGGAATGTGCCTTTCTCAAGGATATCTAGTGAACAATGAATAAAACAGAAGGGCTGGAATCAAGAAATGCACGTTTAAGGTGAGTGGCTTTTGTTTCATTTTTCACTTGAACGTGCCCATTAGGAACATGACAGGATAGTTGGTCTCAAAAAACACAGATAATGCAATTTAGTGTGAAATTAAAATGGGTACTTGTTAATTGTCTCTTCCAACTTAGAGAATAAAATTGAAGCAAGTGAGAGTCTCATATTACTGCAAGATATTATTCTTGAATGCCACTTAAACAGTGATTCACAGAGAGAAAACCCTTTCTTGAAATTATTGTAAGGAGGATAGGATGTATACTCTTGAGATTTGCCACATTTAACTGCATTGTGTAAGCATATTGCTGTGAAAGTTTGTCATTTAAGGTAAAAAAAAAACCAGCAGTAAACCTGCGTCATTCACACTGGCAAGAGGCAGTCTGGAACATGACCTCAGATGACCTTGGTCCCATGACCTTGCATCCTCCAACACATGAAGGAACCTCTATTGCACCTTAACCCCCAAGTCTGGTTTAAATCGGACTTAAGTTTTCAAAGACATGAAAAACGAAAACCAAGGATATAACTATGAGATTTGTCACATTAATTGCCGTTGGTTTGTAAGTATGGCTTGTGAAAGTTGAGTGTCGATAGGAAGGTAAACAAAATTTTCCTTCATAGCAAATATTAAAAATTATGCCTGTGCCACTAGAATGGTGGATTGCTGAGATAGAATGTTCTATGAGCCATTGATAAGTTTATAATCACATATCTTCTGTTTAAAGGGCATTTCGTGATTCCTTAGACCTAATTTTAGGTCGTCAGATAGGAAAGACCTATGGCAGCATTGATCGTGTGTCGTTCGGCGTCGGCGGCGGCGTCTGCGTGGCGTGTGAGCTTTCTTGTGAACAAAATATCTGGAGATTCTGTGCGAGCTACAGGGCTGAAACTTGGTAGGACGGGTTGCGGGGTTACAGATTCTCGAACTGATTAAATTAACAACAGTGTATATGATTCTAAGTACCTAATTTGTATTCTTAGGCATATTTGACCTATTTTTTGATTCATTGACACTTTTTGTGAACAACATATCTGGGAGTCGTAAGTCACACAGAGCGAAAACTGGGGGGAGGAGGGGTGCGGGGTTGGTTAATGATTGCAAACTGATTGATTTACAACAGATAATGGCATTCTACGTACCCTATTTGCATGAATTAATTAGCATTTTACCATTTTCTTGATTTTCATTCACACACTTGTGAACAAAATATCCGGAGATCTGTAAGTCACACAGGGCGGAATTGGAGGGATGCGAGGTTACAGATTCTCGAACTGATTCAATATTACAACAGTACCTGTCCGTGGGTTTATGGGACATTGTCCTGAGGTATAGTCATTGTCATGGGGGTATGGGACAATGTCCGGGGATATGGGACATGTCCTGGGGATATGTGCCACTGCCCTGGGGTATGGGGGACATTGTCAGGGGTCATGGGGTAGGGACATTGTCCTGGGGTATAGGACATTGGCCTGGGGTATGACATTGTCCTGGGGGTATGGAAATTGTCCTGGGGGGTATGGGACAGTTCTGTCGGTATAAGAATATTGTCAGGGGGTATGGGACATGGTCCGGGTATGGACAATTGTCTGGGGTAGGGGGGACATTGTCTGGGGATATGGGAAATTGTCCTGGGGATATGGGACAATTCCTGGGGGATGGGGGGATGTGGGACATTTGTCCTGGAGGTATGGGAACATTGCCTTGAGGTTATGGGATTTTGTCCTGGAGGTAGGGACATTGTCCTGGGGTATGGGGGACATTGTCCTGGGGATATGGACATTGTCCGGAGGTATGGACAGCGTCCTGGAGTTTTGGACATTGTCCTGGGGTAGGGACATTGTCTGGAGGTATGGGACATTATCTGAGGTAGGACATTGTCCTGGAGGTCTGGGACAGTGTTCTAGGGTATGGGACATTGTTCTGGGGTATGGGACAGTCCTGGGTATATGCGGATATTCTCTTGAGTGGGGACAATTTTGTTTTATGGTTCACAAGATATCTGCGAGAAAAGGTTATTTCCAAAATTTCAGTGATTCAAAAGTGTGATTTATGAGGAAAAATGTTTATATGCAGCTTCATAAGTCACTGTGTGTAATTTCTTTCTTTTACGGCCAGGAAAATACAAAAATTATGACTTTTCTTCAAGAGTATAATGAATTCACATGTAAGATTATTAGCCACACAGATATCCATAATCTCAAACTTTTTCAGGCAAGTCGGGGGACGAGGTTGTGGATCACGAAATTGCCCTTTTGACTTGCCTTCAATTGTTTTTTTCCACCACCATAAATTAATGGTTATAGTTGATTTCAATTTTGTGTAACATCAGTATTTCTTATTTTTGCTCTTTGCAGTTCTAGCCACCAGCCATGAAGCTTTATTGTCCATCTTGCTTATGACACTACCAGGAAGTACTTTTGGGGCTTTGTAGCTATCCGGCTCCATCACAGGAGGACCTCAAATCAATCTGGCCAGTGTACTGCTATTGCTGGGGTGCAAGGGGTGCCGGGGTCCCAGGACAAGCAGGAAACAACGGCTCACCAGGCAACCCGGCCCCAGAGGAGATGCCGGCTTGCCCGGCAGTCCAGGCCCTCGAGGGCCCCCTGGAACAGCTGGGAACCGGGCCAACTGGTGAAATAGGGGCCCCCGGCCCAAGATTTTTACCCCCGGAAAAATTGGGACCAGTGGGGCCACAGGGCCCCACAAGAGCCCCACAGGGAAAGAGGACCTCCAGGAATGAAAGGCAAATCCGGCCAATTGGAGAGCACCCGGAAATGTTGGTGTGAAAGGTCAAAAGGGGGAGCCCGGCCTCTAGCAGCATTTCATCAGTCACAGTGTGAAGACATACATACAACAATGAGTAGAAGAGAATCTTGACATGTGATGAAGCAGTCACAAACTATTGGCCAGCGGGGCTCAGTTTGAACAAGGAAAGGAAATCCCCTGATGAAAGACCCAGGAAGTGTATGTGTTTTTCTTTCACATTATGGTTTTCAGCGGATCAGCTGGGGCATCACGGTGAAGAACGGAAATATATTGCGGTAGTTACTACCCGAAATGGCACAACTACATGACAAGCCAGTACAGAGCGTTGTTGCAGCTACAGGACAGGCGATCAAGTGTGGATGCAGTTCAGTCATCGGGTAGAGTTTATACAGAATCCTACAAGTTTCACATCATTTCTGGGTTCCTACTTTTCATGAATAAAGAAAATGTGCCTGCTGAAAGCATTCTGTTAAAAACTAGAATGCTTCTGCGGAATTTAAACACTACCTTTGTGAAGGGAGAATGTGTTGCAAAGTAATTCTCTACCAAGAAATGGAATGTCCCAAATTCCCCTTGAGGCTTTTACATCTGCCTACCAAGAAGTAAAGAAGTGAAACTTGGGTGATCTAAATTTTGTTAATCGGGCAAAGTGTGTCACATGAGGAAATGAAAACAAGCTCATATACTGTATCATATTCCCATGCATGAATGCATATTTTAAGTGTTTGAAATTCGTTGACAGAACATTTGGTTTGGCCAAATGGCAACATAAAAAGGCCAAAGTATGCAGCAATTAAGCTCAATGACATTGGTAATTGAACAATAAAAATGCATCCACATCACATGACATTACAAACATGTTGAGAAATTCTACTATGTCCCTTAATTGATTTCAGTTCAATTCAACTCATATGGTTTCCATGTGCATTGTTTTGCAAAGTGAAAATCTTTTATCATCTAAGGATAGATTGTAGCCAAAGATAAAATGCCGTTCATATGTGAAATTGCAAAAAAAAAGGTTTTATGGTTCAAGATGTGAGATACTGTTCTCACAAAAATTTATAATTGCCCTGCAAAACTGTGTTAGTGATATTACAAATCCCTAATCAGACTATCAAACATTTATTTTGATTCCCATTTTGGGTTTTTTGGTATTACCCAAGAACCCATGAAATGGCTGTTTAGCTGTTGTGGTACCCATTTTTGGATTTTCAAACTTTGTTTAAAAAATGCATACAAATTTAAGAGGGCTCCTTGGCTAAAAGCAGTCTTAGAGCCATCTTATGTGATGTTGTCCGCCATGTATCGATAATCACCGTATTTATTAACCTAAGCATCTATCTGCATGAAGTCTGATTAAAATTAAAGTGTAAGATTCCTGCTCGAAAAAAAATGTCATTTGTCATTTTTTGTTTCAACTACCTCCAGTTAATGTTGTTTTAATGCCGCATACAGAAATCCATTATGTAAAGGATCTCCAGTGAATTCTATGAATCAGCTCAAGAGTTTTTTGAAGCAGATGGTCAAAACCTATATAAATTTTACCTTCTATGCTTTTTTCTCATATCACTATTGATGAACTAAGAGGTGACTAATGTAAATAAAGATCCTAAAAATGTTTACAACAGGTCACAGGTGATGGTTAGATCATCCCACCCAGAACACATAAGGTATAGTCGGTCTACATTAGATCCTTAGGATCTTCTGCTTGATCATTCCCCTTGTCCAAGTTTAGTAAGTTGTTTTATTACTCTGAATCTATTTTGAAGTTTGGACTTTTTTGGGTACTGAAGACAGAAGGGATTTAAGAGACACTGCGAATTTTGCATAAGGCCACGCTCATTTTTTTTGTCAAAACATGAGGTGTTTAAAGGTCAGGTTTGTATTGCGTTTACATGTGTTTACCCTCACCGAAAAAGGAATAAGCTTAAGACAGTTTCTTTGTAATTCAAGTATTTTGTAATAAAACCACCCAGAGTAATATTCCACAATCTTTTTTTTTTGTTATCATTGCCTAAAGGCAATTATCCATTTTGCCAAAGGTTTGTTATCATGCCTAAAGTTCTTGAAATATGCTGGCGGTATGGTAAATGTTCTAGGGGCGTAACGAGACCTGAACCTCCGGGGGGGGGGGGGGCAAGACTCAAGAAGTTTTCCCGATTTTTCAGTCAGACTCCAATTTTTAGACCATATTTTATTCCAGTTAGTCTGTCAAAATTCTGAAAGGGGGGGGACCGCCAGGGCCAGCGAACACCACGCCTCTTCTCCCTTCCCTTTCTCCTCTTTCCCTCTCTCTCCCTTCTTCTTCCCCCTCTTTTCCTCTTCTTTTCCCCCTTCTTTTCTTTTCCATCTTTTTACTCTACCTTACTTCCTCTTTTTCCTTTCCCCCCCCTTTCTTCTCTCTTTCCTTCCCTCTTTTTCTTTCCTCTTTTTCTCTTCTCCCTTTTTTCCTTCCTTCCCATTTTTTGTGCTTCCCTTCCCGATTTTTTGGGGTCCGGGGGGGGCCGGGGGGGGGCAGCTTGTCCCCCCTGCCCCCCACTGGTTACGGGAACCCACTGTAAATGTTACTAGTAAACAAAGGTCTGTGGCGCACATTTGCCTCTATTTATTTGTGATATCTTCAGAAAGCTCATAACGAAACTAAATTTGCAGTAATACAATTACATTAGGGTTTTATTATATCGTTTTATGTGTTTTTTTGCTTTTTGTGAAATACAACCGATTTAAACTTCAAAATGATTATAATGCAGGGGTGCTCAATTATATTAGCTGAATGGCCAGATATGGCCAAATGTTTGAAAGTTACCTACCCTACTTGAAGGGCCAAATACACCAATTAGTTTCCCTTTAATAATTTTAGAGCAAGTTGAGGGCCAAAAATCAATGGTTGCTGGCTGGATTTGGCCCCCAGCCGCCTATTTAGACCGCTGTTATAAGGGTAATGGTGTATGGAAGCTTTTCACATTCAAATTACTTGAGATCCTGTCAACTTGGCATGGGTTTGGCACAGTCCTCTAATGAACTGATTGCTGAAATGTATGGGATAATGTGTCATGATGGATGTAAAGAGGGTTGGAGTCCCGCTGTCTTTGGCACAATCTTGAGACTCATTCTTAACTGCGTTTTTTGCACTTTTTCATGTAACAGTCATTGCCATTTAAAGGAGCACTACCCATCCTCGGACCCGACTTGAATACCATTCAAACCTAAATTTTTGGTAATGATTAGAAATCCTTATAATTTCTCAATTTCAAAATATTGTGGCTTGACTTCTTCCAAATTACAATGCTACAAGTTAAAATATTTCTTTAAGTATGTACAATTTTCATCTTCAGCGAATGGCTGCTGCACCCAAACAAACTCCATCTGAACAGTTGTACTGATATTTTTAAATCTGACTTTGTGAACGGTTAAGTGTTGATTTTTTAAGCCCCATTGAGTACTGGGTAAAATAGAATATTGGTCAACCAATTGGGGAATATTTTCACTCATAATTTTCAAACCAAACCATAGATTTCACTGGTCAAATGAGAAAAATAGTCGGTTTCTTCTGAGATACGCAAAATTTTGACCACCTTCCAGTAAAATCTGGGGTTCGGGTTAGGCTATTTAGCAATTGGACCATGGGCCTTCAATATTGCCCAAATGTTATTTAACAGGAGTCGTGGTCTTTGTATACTCACATTTACCACTTCACATTAAAATGTTGCATATATTCAAATAAAATCTTAGAATTAAAGTACATTAGTTGTTCCCTTCCCTATGAACCCATATTCGCAGGTAGGTGTTAATCTTGGGCAATGTCTCCTAAACATTTACAACATATACAAAATAAAAGTAACATGTTGAATTGTTAAAAAGGGTTAAATGCAAGTGTGGCAAATGAATTCTGATGACAAGTCTATGATGCTTGACCTGGTTGTCCCCAGCGGAATGAAGTTAGGAGTTCGTTAGGGCAGGGGACTATAAACTGGGATCCGGCATATGTACGTATATGTATGTCCGTGTAAAAATGTTAACGCTGGACTTACTAATCTGCTCACTCCACCTTCCAATTTAGACATTGCATAGTTTAAGCTTATGGTTTAGTGGGGGTCTAGTGGTCCCAAGTTTAAAGGAGTGTTGGCCAGAATTAAGGCAGGGGTGGTTGATGTAGTTCAATCTGTCACTTCTTAGTGATTGCGACGTTCGACGGGGGGGACATATTTTACGCAATCTCGTAAATACGGTTTGCTTGTAAGAAATGGATTTGTTACCATTATGAACTATATATCTAAATTACAGTTCATATGTTGTCTTTGTTTGCATGTTGATATTAATACATGATTTGCTAAAGTGAATAAAAGTGCTGCATTTACATGACATTCCTGATTGTGGAAAGGTTGCTATTTGGCGAATAAAAGATACTACAACTTATTTTCTTATTTCTTGTCAGGTTGTTATATATATGAGAACAGCCCTCCCACTCTTGCTACCCGGTTTTTCCCCCTTCCTCCTTTCTCCACTCGGGTCTCCTCTGTCCACCCCCATCCTCCTTGTCTGCTTGATTCCGTTGCGGCCATGTCTCCATTTGTAATGCACACAATGTGCTTGTGTATATGTGTAATGTGTGTAATATTTGTATTAAGTGGATTGTGTATTATGAATTTTTTTCCAATGAATCTTGGGAAAACCTACCTCCCGGAGGACCATATTAATGATCATGAATTGGGGGGGGGAAGCCCCCAAATCCCAAATTGGTTCAGGACCCAAATAGTACAATTGCACATCTTTTTGGTGTTAATCATTTGCGGAACACCCAAATTTGGTCTGATTTCCCCCAAGATTGTGGTTTATAGCATGTTTCTGTTGTAATCAGTAACCCTCTGAATACGATCGCCTATGGTAACGGGATTTCTGATTGGCTAAAAATGCCTCCTATACCCCCGCCTAAAAAATACCGAACGATATAAAATTACTGTATTAAAAGGGTATGTAGGTGAATTATAATAACAATAAATGTCAAAGGAGCGTGGTTCGCGTAATGGTTTGCCTATTGACCTGTGTCCGTAAGCCATTGATAACGAAGCATGATGTGGAAGTTGAGAGATTTTATCCGATTGACCCTTGGCGCGTTCATTTGAAAGCAAGTTGTGAGCACGTTGATGGCCATTTCAACATCGTTCGGATTTTTTTAGCGGGGAGTATATATTAATTCATAACCAATACAAATTGATTTGTACATAATAGAAATACTCATTCAGTGAGTGCCAATGGTTGGAATGCAATGGGACACTGCAAACCTGGGAAGTAATCTACATAGCTTTTTCCACACATAGTCCCCCCTCTCTAGGGAAAGCATTAAAAAACAAATTAATTTCAATAAGCAGTTAAAATGCGGCTTCCAAATATTTAAAACAGCTGACCCTCATCAGTAATAACAACCCATTACTATGTTGCTGATTGACTTGGTAAATCACATTGGCTGGTATACTGAAAGGGGAGTTCTAGCCTTTAGACCGGTGTTTAAACCAGGGTTAGTCCCTTTCAAAATACTGTGAAATTTAAAATGTGAGAAAATTCCTCATGGCGGGCCAGAATGGCCCATCATGAGGAAATTTCTCCACCCATTGTTGGAGTATGTTGGGAGGAAAAAAGGGTCCACTCTGTAAGACTAACCCTGGTGTAAAACCAGGTCTAACCCTAAAAGTGCCGGGCCTTTTGGAACCCATCTCTCCTCCGGTGGGGGGTTGGGGGAGGGCCCCCTAGTATCTTGGAAACGGTTTGAATAAACTATCATATGATTTGGGAACCAATGGATAGCTATGACCCTCCAGTCCATTGATACCAAAAAAGTACAAACACCTTGTATGATGTCCATTGACGTCAAACATGATTTCATGCAACATGCGAAAAATTATAAAAAAATGCAAAATTCATGGTTTTTTGCCATTTTTCAAGCAGCAAAAGTTAGGATTTTTGGCCATGCATGTGTCCATAGTATGCGAAAACATGCTCATACACAAATAAATCAAATTAAATAAGAAAAAACATAGGGAATGTATTCTAGCACAAAAAAAAAAAATGGCATTCTGCTGTTCTGTGTAATTCAATGGGGAAAATAGCTTTTTTCGCATGCAGTGCCGGATTTACGTAACACAGCAATCATAACCGTTATGTTGATTGAGAGTTTGTGTCAATATGGTCTTAAATCGAGTGGCAAGGCTTCAAAGAACCGTCATGAAAGTTTGGCTTGCAAAAATAGGTGTGATACGACAAAAATTGTCGGGGGCGGATTCCGCCCCGGGCCTTTTAGGGTTTAAGATAGACTACCCATTTCAGGATACCAGCAGCAAGTCAAATGTGCACCAGTTAGCCAGTTTGTAGAGCTACTTTATAAGTTAAAATATTGCGTTGTGAATCCTATTTAATGATCCGATGGATCTAATATAAAATCAGAGTATATTCCTATTTTTGTAATGTTCACAGAAGTGCCGTTTCTTTTTCTTTAGCAATGAGGGACAGAGGTGGAGTATGTTATTTCCTGGACTGATTCATCGTGGTAAAGGAGTCACAGCGTTACTCTTTGAGAACCAAGAAGAAAGACCTGTAGTTGAATTGGCTTCTTTTCAAATATTAATGCTTTAATTCTGATGGATGGGATTTAATTCCCTGAAATATTGCACAAAAATAAGTAATTGATCCCATAAATATTGAACAAGCATTTTGAGCAATGTATATCCATCATGGATTGTATCAAATAGTCATTATTTACAAGGCAATATGCATGAATGTTATTTTGCTTTTGTATCTCGAATCATACATGTAATATTCACCTCATAATAAGTAGAGTGAATGCTGGTAATTAAAACTAATTGGCATATAAAGGCAATAAAAACTGTTTGAATTGGGATTGATTATAGCCAAGGCAGTTCCAAGCAGGGCACGGAGAGTTCATGGGCCAGCCAACTGTTTAGCCATCTATTCTTAACCAGTATCATTTTTTCATCATTATAAACGTTATTTGATTGCCTCACATTTAGTTGTTCGTCCTATAAACTTGTATCCTTGGATTGGCCCTGATCTCAATAACTCTTGTACACAATCTAATAATTTGGTAAATTCATTGTACTTCCCCATTTTGTGATACATTTTTGTCAAAAGTGACAGAGCATTTTGTGACCCATACTCACCCCATTAATTAATCTCAAACAAGTTCATATTTATCCTATCTAACCTTTCACATTCCAGTGAGGGACAAAACTCATTAGACCTAATCTGGTTTATAGATATAATAGCAACTTAATTTAAAGTTTGTAAGTAATTAAAAAGTGGGAAATTTTTTTTTCTGTACAACATCATGTGGAATATTCTCATTTCACTCAACAGATATCAGTATGCTGCAATTCACAGGTGCACCAAAAGGTGCATATTATAATATAATTTGAATATTTTTTAACGTGCGACATATCCACTTAAACTCCTCAAGGCGCTATGCTGGCAGCCATGAAAGGCGCTCATCACATCAAAGAAACCATGATCCTGAACATATTTTATGCCGAGAAGCTCAATTTTAGAAAGGAGGAAACCCGTAGTAACCCGGGGGCAAAACGCGGGAAAGAGTAGGGTCGAGAAACCAAATTCACAGAAAGCCACCGAGAACGAGTCCCTGCCGGAAATCAAACCCGAGACCTCAATGGAGAAAGGCGAGGGAAGATCGCTATGCCAACCGTTCCCCTGCTTTGCATATTGAGTTCTGTCTGTGGACAGTGGTCCCAATTGAGAATTTTGTCTCATACATGGTTTTTCAATCCCCTCCGATGATATATCTTCACCAACATGAGCAAATTTCAAGAACTAGGGAATTTAAGTGTGCAAAATCAAGCAAGGGACATAGAAAGATTACTGTGACATACTGATAGCTGTGTAGTGAAAAAGTAAAATCTCACTCTGAATATTTATATAACCAGTGGGCACTGTCCCAAAATCAAGTCCACTTCACTCCTTGTGGGTGAACTCATCAGGTAGAAAGGGAGGTATACTGATTCAAAACTTAACCACACACATCGCTCTCTTAAAGGTGCAGTTTGGAGCCTATGTGACCACCAGAGTATCCTTTTCTCTGGTTAAGCTGATCTTCTGGGTTTAATATTCTCAAATCTTGCCAAGTATGGAGTTGGAGAAGTCTACTTGAGAAGATGTGAACTTCTTAATTACTGCTATTGGATGAAAAGAATGGGGATATGGACACACTTGAACACCAGTGCCAACAACAGCCGGCACCTGCAGTCCTCGGGCATTTTGCTGTTATGTTAGAAGATTTGATGAAACTTGGTTAAAAAAACAGCCCATCAGAAAACAATATCCTGTTTTTGTTGCTTGCTAAGTCATTGTGGTGTTTTAGATGAAAAGGCACTTAAACTACTTTAATGATCTCTGTTATTGTTCAGTTCACTATGTTCAAACATTTATTTTTGATCCTCATTTTTCACCAACAATGTGATGTGGGACAAATTGTTTTAGGAAACACATTAACCCCCCATAGATTTGACCATATATTGAATGATGAATTGGGGTGACTGTCACCTAAAGTGTACTCGCATGATTACCATCATTTGCCATGACATTTCTTCATATGGAAGCAGATAATGGAATGGTAGCATTATTATGTTCAAAGGGATGGTTCTTGGAAATGGGTCAGAAAGGTGAACATTGTTCTCCTTAGACCCTTTATTTGAAAAATAGATATAGTTGAAGAAAAGTGCAATTTTGAATTTTTTAAGTCTGCTGGATTTAACATACGTAAATTACTGTTCATAATGCTATTTCTTCTCTACAGTTTCCACGACTGTTTTCTTGCGGTTACTTTAGCCATGAAGGACACCACGCAAGCAGATTGCCGGAACAACCTTCACTTGGAATTTCTATGCTGAAGGCTTCAGTAGGAAGATAAGTCAAAACCAGACTTGCGCATGGCAACGCAAGTCACTGGGCCAGGTACATTGAATTAATAAAGCTCATTTTGTCGTGTGAGTGCAAGAAAGTGCAATAGCTGCCATTTGTCAGAAATTCATTTAATTCTACATATTATGCCAAGTCTTTGTCAGTGGCATTTGAATTCAAAGAGCCATGACTAAAGGAAAACTTTGAGAGTTACCTCTATATGGCAGCATGCAAATGTATCGCATGGCAGCTGTTGCACTTAAGACCTTCTGCTATCATGCAACAAGGTAATAGCCCTGGCTTAAAGTGAACAGGAGGAGATTTTGTTAGGATATGAATTTCTCTCAAATTTCCTGGATCGGGTTGTAGACAACATACCGGAGAACGTTTCGAAGGTTTATTGGACAAAGGTGCAAAAGAAAAACGCAAACCTGTTTTGAACTTGCCTGCTATCGTTAACGTTTCCCATAGAAAACCATGCTTTGACTTTTTGTCGTAACGACAGAAACTACTAAATCAATCATCTTATTACATAAAGACGGCGGATTCAGCTTATTCAATTCAGGTGTGATCACTTACATTGTAACGCACTTCCAAACATATGTAAAAAAACCGGGGTTCAGAAAAAATGGGGGGCGCTTCTTTCTGGAAATATCATGTCTCTTTACGCCATGGTGGGGGGATGCTGTATGGACAAATGCTCCCACTCGATAACATCCACTTCAGTCGTCCATTGTCTGCATCCATGACCGTCTGGAATCTGCCTACAAGTCAGAGGACATGCAAGTTTTTCTTACGATTTTATTTTGAATGTGTAGTTTTAAATACTATACAACACGTGTTAATTTTATGGCAGGTTTGTGTTTTGTTTTCCCCTGGCTTAAAAAGCCTGGGGAATTTTGTGACCGCCGATTCATGGTGTGTTTTGTGTGTGTGTGTTGTTTTTTTAACCCATCAATATGAATTGATGGTGATTGCTATCGAGACGGACGTGTTAATATGTGGTCTTATTTTCTCTACTAGTCGGGCGTTTTAATTGCATTTCTGCAAAAAGCGCTGTGGAGTCAGGACCACATGGGAAAATCTCGTGTTGGGCTTAGCTTGATTTTTGTGGCTTACGAAGTAAGTCTATAAGAGAGTGCTGGGTGATAGATCAATATGTTGCATCAACTCTATTTCCATTACTCCAAGTATGAAAACAAACATTTTATACAGAGAGTGAGCAAAAGGTCTTAGGGCCAAAAACACTCGCCCCCCTTGGAATACATTAATACGCAAAGGAAACGGGCTCAGAAACTATCAAGAAACGCAAAGAAATGTTCACTTGTACACTGTTAACACATTTCTTGTTAGCTAAAATCATAGGAAATTACTCTTGGTTCCAATGTAGTGGTCTGGCGACTCTTTGCACGCATTGTTAGTAGGGTCTCACCAAGAAACAGGGAAACCATTTTTTTGGACATCAAGGCAGTATTAGATATACACCCCATGTGCTTATGGGGGCCTGGATGTTTATGTGTTGGCTAGAGTGACCCTGACCCTCTGCAGTTCTTTCATATAGCAATGCCCTAGTAATTTTACACTAGGTATAGGTATGCATAACTGATTGTTGTCACACATTGATTTAGGTTTTTCTTGTTATGTAGGGCAATTTCCCCTCAAAACCAAAACGGGTCTGCACCGTGATTTTTGAAAAGTGGACAAAATGCAGTTAAGGTGCGTTAGGATATGGAATTGTCCACTTAATTGGTTTGTTTCACCTCATTTTGCACAACTCAACGGCCACACCTCTGGATAAGCCACCACAGCATCCTTGATGCTCTCATTTTAAATTTCAGTGACGGGAGTCCGTTTGGGTAACTTTTGTATCTTTTGTCAAAGTTTTTGGACATCTTTGATGCCAGCGCTGTCGCTTTCTTTACTGAATGCTATCGGTTTAGGTGTGCACCTATTACCGGTTCTAGTGGGGTTCTAAGGGCGAAAATGAAATGGTGATCGTGTTACCATATCTACCAAGCATGCAAGGGCTGACCAGGGACTGAGGTCAAACAACCGTGCGAGGTCATTGACTGAGTAGATTAGTGTAAATAAATATCGGATGAAGGGTCGCCCGCACATAGCTAGAGATGATACAAACAGTTGTTTTACTTGAGATAACCCTTAAGGTTATGTTAATAAAAATCGGGTGGTATTTGCAACCAAGTCTCAAAGAATATTCAGCAAAAGTACGAAGAGACACCCAAATTTGCCTAATTCAGTGAAGCAAAACTGCAAAAATATTAGGTCAGTACCTTAGCAAATTTGTATCGTGGTATCGTCTTTTTGAAGGCAAGGCCTTTTTTTTTCATGTATGGCATAGTTATACTGACTGCCTAGTGTTACGGTATAGGATGGATGAACGTTGGGGGGTTTGTGGTTTCGGTGGCAAAGTGTAGGAATTTTTAGTTTAGGTTTAATGGGTTATATTTTTGGAGGTGTTTGAGAAAATATTTTGGTGGACGCTGAGAACTGATGGGTGTCATGAAGTTTTGTGGCTGTTTCCACATGAAGGGACATTTCAGTTGATGCGACAATTCATACCATGCCCAGCGTGGTGTTCCTCCGAAATGAGGTTCCACCACGTTGAACGTTTTAAGGCATCTTGGAACTGTTGAAAGCCAGTTCTGAATGTATTAAGTGGCCTGAAAGTGAGACACTTAATATATTACATTTTCTATTTGTTTGTGTGGTTTGTGTTTTGTGTTGTGTTGTTTCTTTGGGTTAGTTAACTGGTTAGGTTGACTAAAAACGTAAATTTCTACCAAGAAATTTGTCGATATTATAGTTTTTTTGCATATTTGCTCTGATTGGTTCATTACTAAAAGGTGAAATTACGATCCCAAGTCCAATTTGATGGAAACTGGTTATTGTGGGTTAGTGTGCATGCAGTATAATAACCATTCATGTGTTATCATATTACTGGTGTGTAACACAGTCAGCTATTTTGGTCATCATAACTTCATCTCAGTTTAAAGGAGATGGTATATGGGACAAATTCTCAAATACGTCATAAAATTATTTGGTGATTCTAAAGGTACAACGGAGATTTCAAGTACCATTTTCTGTCATATGCGGTGATTGTGGACCCCCAGAACCACTTAGAAATCCGTTGTGGTGTGTATGTGTGGATGTGTATCAACTAAATTGTTAATTTTTTTAAAAAAATTGACTCAATTGAAGTTAAAGTTCAATGGAACCAATTTTCTGTCATAGGTGCACCATGGGATCCCTCATGTTGACGAGGTCAAAAAAGGTCATGGCAAGGTCCAACTGGACATGTGAGGTGAGTGAATGAAAAAATAGTGATAACAAATGTAAAAAATTGACCTAAATTTAAAAGTTGATGTTCAAACTTCTAACGCTTTAGCATGGCTTTCTGATCACTTTACCGGAGACAGCCCCTCCAGCTCCAAACTTATCACTTTCAACACCCTCTTCATTCATCTACAACTGATGTTAAACATTCCCCAAGTCTAAGAAGCTGCTTAGAAATACCAACACCCCCCGCTGGGACGCCACCACATGTAACCAGGACAATTCCACTGCCAACTCAACCTCAGATTCTCATCTTCAGTAATTCTATGTGCAAGAAAATTTGAGCACGAGATTTGTGTTTATATAGGACGATCTACCAAAATCTATGCTAAAGGTGGTGCTCTTACAATTGCAGAGTTCACAAAAAAGGGTTAAATGAGCTGTGGATTTCTGGACCAAAGATGGGAATACGGCAAAGCATGGACCAAA
>JAMKCH010030310.1:0-33459 GCA_023653785.1 Ophioderma brevispina
AAATAATAGTATTGTCAATCGAATTTAGATTGGAGAGTAAATATTAGGATACGCTGATATACATTGCCCAATACTTATAGCGAGGAAGAAAGGACTAATATATGTTAAAATTGTCTGATGTTAATTTAAAATGATATGTTTATTTATTATTTTTTATTTTTAAACGGGGGGGGTTTTGATGTAGCTATGAGATTCCATGTTACATAATGCCAGCCAAAGATTACCCCTTTTTTATTTTGCATTTAAGCAGAAGTACAAAAGGGGGCGTCACTGGTAAGTTTTTTACCCCAAGGCAATCACATCTTAAAAGCATTTAATACGGCAACTAATATGACGTGTCAATCGAATTTAGATTGGAGAGTTACCCTCAGGAGGTTGTAAAATAGGATACGTTTATATACAATGCCCAATGAGTATTAGCTGGAGAATGACATAATATATTTAATTGTCTTGATGTAACATTTTAAAAATTGTATTTATTTATGTATTATTATTACTGTGGGGGTTTGGAAGTAGCTTTGATATCCCATATTACAAATAGCAACAAAAGTACACCCTTTTAATTTTGCATTAATTGCAGAAAAGTTAACAACAGGGGGCGTCACTGGTAAGTTTTTACACCCAATGCAATCCACACCTTAAAGCATTTAATACGGCCAACTAATATTATTGTCAATAGAATTTAGATTGGAGAGTACCCTCAGGAGGTATATTTATTATTAGGATACTTTTATTATACAAGCCTAATCTTATAGCTTTAAGCAGGAGCAGAATATACATCTAGGGGCCTTATTTAAGGAGTTCGCCCCCCCCCGCCCCATACAGAAAAGGTTTAACCCCTTGGTAGTTACTATGGACTCTACATCAATGCTAGGTAGTAATACTCTCAAATTGTGTATCACTTTTTCCCAAAGGGTCATTTTTAAAGGTGCGTGTTCCGATGTCTTTGGGACCCTCCTGATTTTTCCCGGAAGTCGTATCGATTTTGATATCAGCGTATTTTTTCATTATCGTCCTGAAATTCCTCCCTCAAATCCATTTCATTCTCAAGATTATACCCGGAAAACCGCCGTTTTAGTGGTCACCATCAAAATTCGTACAGTCTTGAATAGGGATTGCAATGCATTATGCTTCTACCGTCAACTCACCGTAAGCTTTGTGTCCCACGGGGTACTTTGACAGGGCGTGTACGTGACAAGGGCCAGGCTTTCTAATATCAAGCATAGAACACAAAAGGCCTAAACCGGAAAAACAAGCACCTGAAGTTTACAACAGGGTCCAAATTTTTAAAATGCTCCAACTATGTTATGCCATATTGTCCATCTAATATAAGGATTCCAAAAAATGTATAGTTTGTACCACCACCTACGACCATTGGTTTTGGCGTTATAGGGAAAAATGACTACCCATGGTAAAAAAAAGGTCAATCTCAATCTGTACAGGGGGTCAAAATTAAACCCTCGGGTCTTACCAAGCCTTTTTTTTGTAACACGGTTTACCAAGGGGGGGGTTTATGTGGTTACCCACCACCCTCGAGAATTTGTTATAAGCACCCGATGACTTATTGATTTGATACAAATGCGATAGCTATGGTCCATCTTTCCACCATTGATACCCAAATAAGTACCAACATACTAGTATGGGCGTCACAATGACGTCATTTAAAGTCCGGAGAGCGGCCAAAAAAGGAGAAACATTTCCAATTTTGCGCTAAAAATCGCAGAATATTGCGATTTTCATGCGGTTTTCAGCTCTAATGATGGCATTTGGCTAGTTTTACATAAAACATAGAGTATTAAGAGCCATACTGTGCATAATTATGGTCAAAAAGGCACCATAAAATAGCTTGGTTGGGTAACACCCCACCCCAATCCCGTTTCGAACTGTAAACGGACTCCCTTAACCCCGGTGAAGGAGGTGCTACCTCACATTTGTTGCGCTAACAGGACCGGAAAGATGAAAGAACGATTATCCTAGAAGCTTTTTGTGCAAGTTTTTAGCCTTTTAGCGCACCGGGCCGAGATAGGGGGCAAGGGGGGGTGGGGGGGGGTTGAACCGAAACACCAGGACACACTCCGCCACCTGGTTATTAAGACGAGCGGTTAAAAAGGTAAATCTTATTATATTGAATACGTGCAAATTATTGCCTGAGGTAAGATGACCTTACTAAAAGTAGGTAGTTTTGATATGTTCAATGTTTACTTACGGAGTAAAGGTCAAGACGGCAACACCCAATTGGATTATGGTTGCCTATGACCTATTTGTCACATAACATGGTAACTATGTATGCAGGGGGGGACGAGTACAAGGTATTCCTTAGTTTGACACATTAAGCTAGATGAACAACTTTTCATTTTTTACCAAATTTGGAGCAACTTCGATTTTGACCCCTGTACAAAAGAAATTGACCATTTCTTTGGTTTGGGGGTTATTTGTGCCATATACTCCAAACCAATGGTCATAGATGGTCAAATTATACATTTTTGGAATCTATCACTAGACGGATTCCATATGCGCATTGACATTTCAACATGATTGGAAGCTTTTTAAAAATTACCTGTGTAAACTTTTAAATTGGACCCTATTGAAAAAGTGATACAACAATTTGAGAGTACTACCTACCTAGCTTTGATGTAGAGGGGCCATACTAACTACCAAAGGTGTCAAACCTTTTCTGTAGTGAGGGGTAAACGATGATGTTTAACCTGGGTCCGAGCTCCTCCTCTACTTGGAAGAGAGGGACTAATATATTTTAAATTGTCTGCTGTTACATATTTATTTATTTATTTATTATTAACTGTAGGGGTTTTGACGTAGCCGTAGCTTTGATATTCCATGTTACATAATAGCAAACAAAGATTATACCCTCTTTTAATTTTGCATTTAATTGCAGAAAAGTTAACAACAGGGGGCGTCACTGGTAAGTTTTTACACCCAATGCAATCACACCTTAAAGCATTTAATACGGCCAAATAATAATTATTGCTGTCAATCGAATTTAGATTGGAGAGTACCCTCAGGAGGTATGTTTAATATTAGGATACTTTGATATACAATGCCCAATGATTATTAGCTTGGAAGAGATGGACTAATATAGTTTAAATTGTCTGATGTTACATTTAAAATGTATGTATTTATTTATTTATTATTTATTAACTGTGGGGTTTTTGATGTAGCTTTGAGATTCAATGTTACATAATAGCAAACAAAGATTACCCCTTTTTTTGTTTTGCATTTAATGTATTTATTTATTTATTTATGTATTATTAACTGTGGGGGTTTTGATGTAACTGTGAGTTTCCATAATACATAATAGCAAACAAAGATTACCCTTTTTTGTTTTGCATTTAATTGCAGAAATGTTAACAACGGGGGGCGTCACTGGTAAGTTTTTACACCCAATGCAATCACATCTTAAAGCATTTAATACGGCCAAATGGAAACTTAAACAAAAATAAATAAGAAAATACACTACAAGGACATGAACCTGTATACTCTTAACCTGGATCGACCATTCACATTGCTAGTCATATAGACCTTACCGCTAGATCACGAAGATGGTTGTGTAAAAAAAAAAAAAAAAAAAATAAAGCATTTAATACGGCCAAATAATAATTATTGCTGTCAATCGAATTTAGATTGGAGAGTACCCTCAGGAGGTATGTTTAAAATTAGGATACGTTGATATACAATGTCCAATGATTATAGCTAGGAAGAGAGGGACTAATATATTTTAAATTGTCTGAGGTTACATTTAAAATTTATTTATTTATTTATTTATTATTAACTGTGGGGGTTTTGATGTAATTTTGAGATTCCATGCTACATAATAGCAAACAAAGATTACCCCTTTTTATTTGCATGTAATTGCAGAAGGTTAACATACAGGGGGAGTCACTGGTAAGTTTTTACACCCAATGCAATCCCATCTTACAGCATTTAATACGGCCAAATAATATTATTGTCAATCGAATTTAGATTGGAGAGTACCCTCAGGATGTATGTTTAAAATTAGGATACTTTTATATACAATGCCTAATGATTATAGCTTTAAAGCAGGAACAGAATATCATAGGGGCCTTATTTAAGGAGTTCGTTTACCCCCTACCCCACTACAGAAAAGGTTTAACACCTTTGGTAGTTAATATGGACCCTCTACATCAATGCTAGGTAGGTAGTACTCTCAAATTGTTATATCACTTTTTCAATAGGGCCAATTTACGTTTACACAGGGGTCAATGTTTTAAAATGCTCCAATCATGTTGAATTGTATGCCATATTGCCCATCTAATCATAATGATTCCAAAAATGTATAGTTTGTACCACCTACGACCATTGGTTTTGGAGTTACAGGGTAAAAATGACAACAATGGTAAAAAAGGTCAATCTCAATCTGTACAGGGGTCAACATTAAAAGTTAATCTTATTGTTAAAGCATGTAATACGGCCAAATAATATTATTGTCAATCGAATTTAGATTGGAGAGTACCCTCAGGAGGTATATTTATTATTAGGATACTTTGATATACAATGGCCACTGATTATATCTAGGAAGAGAGGGACTAATATATGTTAAATTGTCTGATGTTTCATTTAAAATTTATTTATTTATTTATTTATTTATTATTCACTGTGGCGGTTTTGATGTAGCTTTGAGATTCAATGTTACATAATAGCAAACAAAGATTACCCTTTTTTGTTTTGCATTTAATTTATTTATTTATTTATGTATTATTAACTGTGGGGGTTTTGATGTAACTTTGAGATTCCATAATACATAATAGCAAACAAAGATTACCCTTTTTTGTTTTGCATTTAATTGCAGAAATGTTAACAACGGGGGGCGTCACTGGTAAGTTTTTACACCCAATGCAATCACATCTTAAAGCATTTAATACGGCCAAATGGAAACTTAAACAAAAATAAATAAGAAAATACACTACAAGGACATGAACCTGTATACTCTTAACCTGGATCGACCATTCACATTGCTAGTCATATAGACCTTACCGCTAGATCACGAAGATGGTTGTGTGTTATATTTATGTCCCCCATTATGGCGATCCATTCCATGTGATATTATTAATTCTACTTCTCTGTTTAAATTTAAGTCAAGCTATAAATATCATTTATTGTCTGTTTGTCATTAGACCATTCTTATTTATTATTATTACGATTATTATTATATATTTTTTGTGCTACATCTGATCTGATTGTAATTCTACTTTGTTTACTTTTTACTTTTGAATTAAATTTCAACTATTATTGAATCTTTATAACCAGTAAGCCTGCATGCTTAAATGTTTGCACCCTTGTCTTGTTATGTCCTGTTCTTACACCATGTCCTTTGTCTTATGTCATGTCTTGTCTTTGCACTGTATTGTTCTGGGTGACCAGTACGATCGAGCTCTGCTTTGACTGGTTCTCCCCCATAATGTCCATTAATTGTAATCTGATTTTGTATTGAAAATAATAAACTGAAACTGACCTATATACACGGATAGCGGGCTCGCACGTAATTATTGTAGATAGTCGTCGATTGATACAATCGGAGAACATTGGGAGGTCACCGTACTGAGCAATGCAAAGTCAATACAACTTGTAGTACCGCTGTGAATGGTTCTTGTATTTGAAAGAAAAATCGTAATAATTTATTACAAATTGTTTGGTAGTAGCATCGACAAATTATGCCACAGTCATGTGCTGCTTATAATTGCGCCAATCGGTACACATTCTTGTAAAACTTGTTTCACAGATTCATTCCAAAAGTAAAACTGTACCATTTGGGAAAGCAGACCCCAGCTGCTAAGAAAAAAAGGGAGGAAAAAACATCAGTAGATTCTGAAAGAATAAAGTACACGGACAAGTGGTGTCATATTTTAAATATTTAAAAAAAAATATTTCCCCTTTGGATATAGGATACCCATTCCAGCTGCTGTGAGTGCAACTTGTGTAGTTATACAAATATTTTGTGAAAAAAAATGTGTTATAATTATTATACATTTTATGTATTACGGCCAAACATAATCTTCATGTTGTTATTTTTCAAAAATTTCACTCAGTAAAATTTTCAGGAATCAAAATCCAAAAGGGGGCTCAAAATCATAACATTAAAGGGTTTGAAACAGCAAAACAATTACATTATTTTCTATATTTTGGACACTTGAAGTAAATTTCTCAAGGATCAAAATCAAAAGTCAAGGGTCATTGACTCTTTCTATGGGGTCAGTGAAATCACTATTTTTATGGCATGGAGTACATCTTTTGCATCTTTTCTTTTTAAGATCTTTTTTACTTAGAGCCCTAGATTTTATTACTCCAATCCCGACATTTTCCCGGCGTATCATCCAACCGGAATTTCGTAGCCCATCCCTTCCATCCCCGTGCCCTTATTAAGGAAATATTTGATTGATCTGTATTTTCAGTTTGTGTTTATTATTTTTTTCGGATATTTCTCCTTATTTGTTCATTAATGATCTGTTTTAAAAATAACAAAATTCCTTTGTGTGAAAAACCTCTTTATTTTCCCTTATTTTGAGTACATTTCAAATTTGACGTACAAGTGCCACTAAAAGTAGTGCAGTGACGACGGCTTTTTGCCCTTCCCAATATGGCGGACACTTTTCGATCGCCACCCGCTATCAATGTATAGAGGTCAGTGGTTTTATACCATTTATTACACTCCATCAAACATCTGTATTCATTCATACTTTCTTCAAATACTGTCTACAGGAGCCATATTGCGGCCGCGAAAAACAGTAGAAACTTACATTTGAACTTGATGGTATAATTTTGTTTTATATTGTGAGCGATTCCTGTGTGAGCACGGACAAAGTTTCAAGTAAAATTATCGCTGTGAAGAGTAACATTGAGTGAAGGAGTGATTGGATATGAAACTGCCGACATGAAATAAGGATTATCGTAGATTGTCAGGAAATTTTTTTACAATAAGAATTATCCGCGCCGAAAAATAAAGAGATTTACCATTAATCTCTTGCACAAAATAAGCAACGTAACACGACAATACAACAATAATGATGAGGAAAAATCCAACATGCAAAATAACGACAAACAATTATGGTAAAAAAAAAATTAAAGAACGAGCTATACCAATTATGAGCATTGGATGGTGGTGATCGTAGTTCCCCCTCTCTAGGAGCACCAAACTTCTGTAGTTTGTTATGTAATTATGGGCAAAAGTCAATATGGGCTACATAGGACCAAGTATCAGGTCCATGTTAAAGTCATCAAATTAGCAAACAGTCAAAATAAAATGGTATGACAAGTAGACCAATCAGTTCATGCATCACAAGACAAGCACACAGCTCATAATTAACAAAGTTAATAAGATGACTGGAGGGAGTTCTAAGCAGGTAATTACCAGTATAGCACTGCGCCAAAGCATGCGTAATAGTTAGAGCAGATGAAGTTACACATGTGGCAAACAGCAGTCCTGCATGCATCTTCACAGTGAGCAGATGAATGAGCTTGAGCAAACATTGCAAACAATCAAATGTTGTTAAGCAAATGCAAAGCATGAAGGGAAAAAAAAAGCTCTTAAAATACTGCTCATGAGAACAGTCTGATGGGGTCTCTAGGTCTATTGTTGTAAAAAGTGTTAGATTTTTATTGTGAAGTGTAAGACAGAGGTTGCTTGGAAGATTTCTCAATTTTCTCGTATATCTCCTGAAAACCAGGGAAGCTGGAATGAAATAAGAGGCATCATCAGGATCAGTTGGGTTACATTTCCTCCCGAAGTATTAATTCCGCCCACGTTCCAGCGGGGCGCAAAAATAATAATTAAATTCATCATGTGCACTTGGAAGGTTGTTATTTGTGCAATAATGAAGATGCAGCGATGAACCAGCTATGGGATTGAGGGGGATGGTAGCAAAGCTGCGAACGAATAGCAATTTTTCTCTCAATTCATTCTGGCTGCAACAAGTCGGTGATGAAGAAAAGTAAGATTTTTAATATGTATGGTGGCTTCGATGGGAAAGGCACCAAGAAAGAAGGCGGATTGCTCATAGATGTCCTGTCTGGAAGGGATTGAATCTGCTTGAGAGTTTTCCTAGAAATTGATTGAGTCTTGGTAATTCTTCTGTGTATATGAAACAGCTCAAGGCCATAGGAGAATCTTGGAAGACGAAAGTGTTATAGATTTTGTAGCAGAAGCTTTGGGCTTAGTCCACTTCTACCATGTAGACCAGCTCCCATTCAAGGATAAAGGGTTCTTCGACCCAAATAATACGATGATCTATTAATTGAGTTGATGTTGGTAAAATGCACAAATTTGTCTTTTGTACCTCAGCGTCAAAGTTTACGGTAGTTGGTGATTGCGACGAAAAACGAAGGCAAGTGTTAGATATTTCAATGGCAGCGAATGGATCGATTTGCCAATATCGCTTTCAATGGATATAGGGAAAGTGATTTGCAGAGCCTTGGGATCCAGAAGCGACAGAAGTTGGATTTGGGACCCGATTCAAAGTATTTCCACTAGGTCTGCAATGAACCAACTTACACTTTAATGCGTGGGAACGAAAACTCACCCGACGATTGTACTAAAGTAAACACGAATCACCCTGGTATTGTTTTTTGGCTTGGGTAAAATGCAGAGAAGGTATATATTATTTTATTTTGATTGTATGTTGTCCTGGCACTCTAATTGTGCATTTATAACTTATATAATTTCATTTTAGCTGTTAAGCATGCCGATATTTTAGGCACGATGAGTATCATTTTCAAATATCACTTAATTTTAATTCTATAATTTTACGATATTTTCCCACAACTTTTGCATTTATTAGAATACTTTTGCGTCCAAACTTTTCATCAGTTCTACAAATCGTAACTATTGATATTGGCCCGTATTCTCAAACGATGTTTAACGCTAATTACTGGTTAAATCGCAATTTAAACGCCGGCTAAAATAAACGCATTTCTCAAAGCATGGTTAACTTTAAACGCTGTTGAAATTTTAGCCGAACATCGTTAAATATGTCTAAAACGTTGTTAAACTTAGACTTTGTCCGGGGGTAGTTTAAGGCGTGTTTAACTTCACGCTTTCATCGAGTGCCTGATATTTTCAGCTATATGTGATACTCGTGGTTAGACCAGTTGTCTCCGTTATTTCTCTTATCTTTCTTTTCCGAGTCCTCAGTTGATTTCTTCTCGTCCATTTTTCCTTTGCTTCTATTTTTATGCTCGTGTGTATCTGTTCTAGTATTGAATAATAGCAAGTGCGGCACAGCGACATACAACAGTTTGAAATAGGCCCGGGGTTTTTCTCCATCATTCAACAAATTCTAAAGCTCCTTGCGTAACGCGACATTCTTGAAATTTACCCGTGGGCTTCCTGCATATCATTTACAACTACGGAAGGCATTATCTGACCTATAAATTGTTCACGCGCATGTAATATTATAGGCGAAGATATGCCACAGTTCAGTGGAAGATATTTACGGCGTTTAAATACCTTGGTTAGCTAAACGACTTGTTAAAATATTTAACCTCCGGTTTTTTAAACTGTGCGTTTAGCTAACCACAGTTTAGGCCTAACCACCGTTTATTTTAAACATCGTTTGAGAATACGGCCCATTGTGTTTAATAGTAATTACAGATGTCTAAAGTTATGATATATTAATAAATTGGGTAAAAAATAACATTTTGGGGTTAGATATTCAAAATTGATTAATTTCTTAGCAAAATAAATGTTCATGATCTATGTTAGGGTCTACAATTTTAGCAAAAAAAAATCACCCCTTTTCCTAAAATATCACCCTTCTTATCATGTTTCACCACAACCATGACAACGAGTATCACCCAAACCCTTTATGCGCTGTATTAAACATAACAAAAAGGATACCATCACCAAATTTGTAATATTTTTTTTTACTTTTAAAAGATTGATCTGTCTCTACAAAATTTAACACGAGTTCGTTATCCCCAAGACCTACATCAAACCCAAGGCTGACAGAACTAGAGCTTTGTGATTCTCACGTCAAGATTTTGGGGCCTATTTAAAGCATAATTAATATCTCAAACAAATTCAATATTAAAACAGGATTTATATTTATTAAAAAAAAAAAGCCTGGAGGGAACTTTAGCGCAGATGTGAACTTTATTCTATTTCTCTACTTCCGTGCAGTGATGTCATAAACTTGACGCAGCTTTTACGCAAGCGTCAAGGTACGCCGTCTTTGTTCGTGCGTGTAAAACGCCGGTCGCTTTATGCCAGCGAGCGCGGTTTACTGGTGCGACCATCGAATCTCTCGCTGACGTCACTGCACGGATGTAGGAAAATGGAGTATAGGACTAATATGGATATAGAACATAGTTTTTACGTATTTTTACGAAATACGAAGGGTTACGTATGAGTTTCACAAACGGATCCCTGGACAATATAATGCAAAAAAAAATGGCAAATAAGTAAACACAAGACAACACGTAACTGACATCCAAAATCGATCTATTTCAGGAATTGGAGAAGCAAAGGGGGAAGAAGGTGAACTGCGACTTATTAAGGGTGACCGTCCAAGTGTTGGACTTGCATACCAGTACAAAGATGGTGAATGGAAATCTTTTTGCTCGGATAATATAAAGGGGTCAAATTCCCCTTTCCAGAATTTCTACCCTTTAAACATGGCTTTTATGGGAACTCTATGCAGAATCTTGGATACGTCGGTGCTACAACTTTCGACATTGGGGCTTACTCTCACCTTGCTGATCAATCTCTGGATATCGACACCACTGTATATAGCTGTTCTGGTCTGGAGCAGTCGATCTCAGAATGTCAACAAACGAATATTGACACGTGTAGTTCGGGTGCCACAGGTGCAAACTGTCAAGAAAGTAAGTTATTTATCTTAACTCATTGAATGCTACATGTCTTTCATACTGCATTCATATCTCTTATACTATTTCAGTAATCAGTTGAAATGTAGCTCCCACATGGCCCGCTTCAGCCCTTCCTCGAATCTTAGCACGTTGCTTATTGCCTCAAATTCATTGTGATCAATCGACATGTAGTACTCACAGGGATTAGATCTTTACGTATTACCATCCATCCATCCATCCGTCCGTCCGTCCGTCCGTCCGCCCATCCATCCTCCCACTCACACACCCACTCACCCACTCACCCAACCATCTAGCCATATATTCATATATCCATCTACTCATCTATCCAACCATCTATACTTTCGGAATAAACACCTTTCGGAGTAAAACCTTATTTTTTATGCCATAGGATTTTTACTCCAGAAGGTCATTACTCCGAAAGGCTGATATTCCGAAAATTCTGAGAAACGGCCTTTCTGAGTAATGGCCCTTCGGAGTAAAAATCTTTCAGGGCAATGACCCATTTTCCGATTTCGGGATAATGACCTTTCGAACCAAATGCCGTTCGAATTAATTTACCTATCGAAAAAATAGTTTCGGAGAAATTACCATTCGGAGAGAATGTCTTTCGGAATAAGTCATTCGGAGTGAAAACCTTATTTTATATTCCAAATGATTTTACTCCGAAAGGGCATTATTCTCTGAAAGGTCGTTTCTCCGTATTTTCGGAATATCGACCTTTCGGGGTTAATGACCAATGACACGTGGGAATATCGAACTGTCCCCGTTCAGCCATCCCTCAACAATGCATCCATCCAGGCGTCCATCAATGCATCCATTATTGCTTGCATCCATCCATTTCTAAAAACTACTTATCAATCCAACCATCGATCCCAGTCCACTGACCTCTACACCATGGAGAGCGGGTCTTGACGTCGCCGATTGAACCAACAGGAAGTTGCTTTTTGCCCTTTTCAATATGGCGGGAACAATGCATACAACCTGCTGGGTGCACGTAGTCCACACAGATGTTCTATTGTTATATAAATCCTTAACTCTTTAACTTTGACAATAGAATGAATCCATATTGAGAAGGATGAAATGAAATTGCTGTGGTTTCAATCGGCGACTATTCAAAGGTGCGTAAGACCGATATCATGTGTAGAGTCAGTGATCCAGATCATGCCCTCTACCCATCTATCCACAAGAGTCCGCCATTTTGGTCTTTCCGTTCCGTCCTCCTCACATCCATCTATCCATCCATCCATCCGCCCTCCGTCCGTCCATGCGATATCTCTTTAAAACCTGACAACCTGACTATTTCAGAAATTAACACATATTGTTCTTTGTTTCCAGTTGATTACTGCAAGAATGTAAGCTGCAAAAATGGCGGGAGCTGCATTAATGAATATGACAGTTTTAGATGTTTCTGTCCAGATTTTTACAGTGGTGTATATTGTGAAGAAGGTAATTTGCCAGCATATTCAACAGTCATAAGATATGTTACAAGATACGACAAACACACGCACACACACACACACACCACACACACACACACACACACACACCAGGCCCGAACACACGAGCGAGCACGTGCAAGTACTTGACATAATACCCTATTAAAAGCCCACCAATAATAAGTAAATTATAAAAATCAATTCTACTTGCAGAGGTAAAATAACTTGTGTACTTTAAAGTTGAGTGGAGTACTTTGAACTTTTTACTCCACTTAAATCGGGCATTCTAATCATTTTATCTTATCCTATCAAAAAAAATTCTACAATTGCTAAATATTACAATATTATAAAATTATGAAGAGGTGGGCCAATATAGTGCAAACCCTCATGAAGCTAAGGGAGTGTTCATAAATACTTTGGTGGGGTTGGAAAAGTTGGAGCTCCGGACATCATAAATTTTTGATCCCCCTTTTTAGTTCGAAAATATTCTGAATCCCCCTTTTAGGGTCTTTAAATTTTTTGACCAACCCCCCTTATACCTTCGGACAAAAAGCAACAAATTGCCAGAGTTCATGTACAGAATCTCTATGGGGCTGACCAGTTAAGGTAAAAAGCAAATGGCCCAGGGCTGGGTGTGGTCCTGTTCTCACACAAGCGCGGAATCCTTGCAATATCCGCTTGTATTATGCGTATTTTCTCATGCAAAATTGATAGAACCATTTTAATTTTGATGGTCCATGATAGAATCTATTGAACATTTTCCCCCAAGATTTCGTGTAAAAAAATCATCCGAAAGACCTATTTTCAAGCTTTTTTAGCCTAACATTTGTACACACGTCTATGGAAATTTTTTGATATATATTTTGAATTATTACAAAAAATCGGCTCGGTAACTTTTTTTAAAAATTTGACAAAAGTTGCGCATTTATAAAATCTTTCGATTACTAAAGAAAAATTTGTTATTTAAAAAAGATTCACTTTTTTGTGATCCAAGATAACATTGCGTCATTTACTAATTGTAAAAAGAGTGAAAAAACGAGTGAATCTTAATTCACTCGAAAAAGAGTGTAAACCACTCAAAAATAGTTCCATGTGTTGGTTAATCCACTCCAAAAAGAGAGAAATCGCTGAACTTTCACTCCAAAAAGAGTGAGCGTGAACACCAGTCTAAAATTTGTTGTCCTTCATTTAACTCTTTAAAGAGTGGACATTCACTCGTTTGAAGTGAAGTCACTCCTTTTTTGAGTGCAGATTTCACTATTTTACTCGTTCTACTAAACATTCACTCAAAAAGGAGTGAAGTTCACTTCAAAGGAGTGAAGGAGGCTCATCATTTCCTTTCGATGGGGGAGGGGCGCGTGTAGCCCCCCCCCCCCCAAATGCAGGTGAACCGGTGCCGACCAAACTTTTAATTGAATAGAAAAGAGGTCCAATATTAATATGATTAAGTTATCGGTGTTGGTTCTGCACCAAAATGTTAGGTCATAGCTTGCCATTCAAACGACTTTCATGATTTTTGCTCATCTTCGTTTTTGCTTTTGAATAAATGATGAAATATACGATCCAAGTTATTAAACTCCCAGCAGAGTTTTGATGTTTTATTTTCTTCTGAATGAGGCTTAGCGCAATCAAAACCGGGGCGGTGAAACAATGCAAAAGCTTTTAAAGTCATGGACAAATGGTATTGCAGTCCCAGAAATCTGAAGTACCGCGCGTTGTCCTATTCCATCCTATCATATAGAGCCCAGAAGGTTTTTAGCAGGGTACTGTTAGTAAAGAGTGTGCGCTTCCGGATAAAATTGTGAATTTTTGCACACAATTACTTTTAGTGCATGATAATCCATAAAATTGATAAAACACTTGCCAACCCCCCTTATGTACCCATCTTTGGGGTTTCAAGGTTATACATGTGTGCAACATTTTAAATGTTTTCCTATTGTGTTGAAAAAGTACACCATGTGTTTGTCTGGTTTACATGAGTAATAACAGTATAGTTTTACTACTATCTATGGCTTATAGTTTCGGAGTTATGGGTAAATTGTTAAAATAGTGAAAAGGTCATTTGGTTTGTACATTGGTCAAAAGTTAAAAGTCACTTTGATTCAGGTATATGTGGTGCAAATTGTTACTAGCGTAAAATGATTGAAAATAAGGAATGTTTGGCCTTATCTGTTATGCTTATTTTCACGTTATCCAACAAAATAGGGCACAGTTCAATAGAATCCAATAGCTGCAAATACTTTGACTTCTTCGCCATTTTGGTTAATACCCAAACACTTCAGCTCGGCAAACTATTCCTATATTTCATTCTATGAATCTGAACCAACAACTTGACCCGGTTTACAAAAATTGGAGCAACTTTTAATTTTTGAACCTCTGTACTAACCAAATGACTTTTCCACCATTTTTACAGTTGTTACCCCCATAATTTCAAACTATAAGCATATTTAGTATAAACTATACCTTTTTGGAATCCTTGTATCCAGACAAACATTCATGGTGTGCTTTTCAAAACAATCGGAACATTTTAATTTTTTACCTCTGTGAACCTTGAACTCCAAGCTGGGGCCAAGAAAGGGGTGTGCAATGCTTCCTCATTTTTTTAACTTATCAATGAATAAAGTAGCTTGTTTACCCAAATTCACAGTTTTATCCAGATTTGCACACTCAGATGAGATCTGAGCACCACAGTCTCCACTATTTTGTTTAGACGAAAGAGATACCAATATCGCAACACGGGAAAATTCAGAGAAAACTAAAACTTTTGCAATATGAAAGTAGTCTGCCGGGGACCCTTGTTTCGTATTGCCCCAGGAGAGGGGTAAAGCTACGAGGGGGGTGGGGGTGGGGGGTCAAATGGTTTTAAAACTGCTCTAAATCTAATATATATAGCTCAAATTATTCCTCGTTAAGCAGGAGTTAAAAAGTCAATTGGGTCACACGCGTGGGGTGCTTCCTTTCCAAGATATTTGGGAAAATAGGCTACAGGTCATTTGTCGTGTTGAGTGCCACAAAGGTCGTAACTGACATTTTGGTGAAATTGAGTAGTTATAAATATGAAAAGTAGTTCATTAAACGGCTTAATTTTATATACATTTCAGGTGACAGTCTCAATTTATTGCAGAGTTATAAGATAATAGCCTATTTAGGTTTGATACGACTTTGTTGCACTCAAAAGTTGAGTTCCCGTGTCGTGCAATAAAGTCGTAACTGTAGATACGACTTTGTTGCACGACACGGTAAAACTAGTATGTAGATCCGACTTTTGTTCCTCTAAAGCGATGGTTTTTTAAAGGTTTATAAGCCTTAAAAATCTCCAAAATATTTCTGTGAAAAGGAGCATTTCATTCTGTTATCAAATTATGATTATTTATGCAAATTCGGCACAAAAAACCTTAAAAAATATCAGAAAATGTTAGTAGTGACGACCTTTTTTCACTCAAAAAATACGCTCATCTTATTTATTTACAAAAGTAAAGGGATACGTAATTGTAGAATATATGTCAAGTATAAGGCTCAATTTATGCAGAGTTCTTAGGCTCAAGTAGGCCTAATAGGTGTAGATACGACTTTTTGCACCAAATTGAATTTTCCCGGTGCAACAAAGTCTTAAGTAGTAGATACGACTTTGTTGCACGACACGGGAAATCATGTGTGTAGTTACCCCACTTTAATTAGCATGAGTGGGGGAAATGAAATATTTATGCAGGATATTTAAAAAATACATTTATGTATGTAAGAATTCTTTTCATTGAAAAGTCACAAAAGATATATGAAAAGACAAAAATGCTTCTCCTGTAAAATCATGAAAATGTAGAATTACGACTTTGTTGAACTCACATGACGCGATTCTGTGTATTCAAGGAAGGTCATTCCGTGCCAATACCACCAGAGTTGTTTGTAATAGATTTTTTTAAATGTTTAAGATACGCAGCCAAATATGAAAGCTTTTGCACTTCGGCATCTTCCTGGTTGTATAATGAAGGGGTACAAAATTCTCTGTAGGATTCTATGGGACGGGGACATTATACCCCTCCCTATGACAGGGAAAACCAACCCTATGCAAATAAAAAAGCATATATTTAAATCAGATCATTAAATATATTTGTTTATATTTTTTTACAAAGAAAATCTTGGTATTACAATTGTTGCCTTTTCTTGAATCAACAAATGACCTTTAGCCTAGTTTTCCCCAAAGCATCTTGGAAGGAAGCAAAACACACATGTGACCCAATTGATTCTTACTCCTGGTAAACCTAGAATAATTGAGATAGACTATTTCAGTAGATTTAGAGCCATGTTCAAAATGGCCCCCCCCCCTGTTAGTAACTTTTACCCCTCTCCTGGGGCTAGAGACGCTACACGCAACAAACGGGGGTCTCGGCAGACTTCATATGTTCAAAAGTTCTATTTTTCTCTGAATTATTCCCGTATTTCAGCTAATGGCTCTCGTTCGTCTAACCAACACCCTTTGGGAGGGACCGTCGTATAACGGGCGCGGATTGACTTATCAATAGCACCATTATTTGCTGCAGTCGTGGAACGTGGTGTACATCTCTTGGTCATGATATTCAGGAAAAAAGGAGAGCATTAATTATTTCACGCAAAAATGTGCACATAATAAGCAGGAGAAACAAGCGTAAACTGATTTTGATAATTTAGACAATTTATTCTAGCAAGTTATGTACTTGGAAGGGGTGCGTCACCTTTGTAACGTGCGATCTGCCCGCTAGTCAAGATAAGCATATTGTATGAAACTTAAAATTTGAGAATATTGAACTATTACGATCATGACCTCCCTATGCATTGTTACATTTTCATGATTGTATATAAAACACATAAGTAAGCCGTACAGTGTAAATGGAAAAGTTGAGAAAGTATGGACAAAAGACACGTTTAGTAGGGTGGGTCGGGACACGGCTAAGCAGGAACGATTACATAACAAACGTAGAGAACAATTTGGTTCTTAGCTTTACGCGTATAATGTGGCGCAAATAGTACGCAACAACCGGCACAAAATTAAGTTAACGCTGCGTCGCATTGGCGCAAGGTAAAATTGAGTGCGTACGGGGCGCATGGACAATCCACCTTTAATGCTGTATGTTAAGGTGGTTCACCACAAATACCAGGTTTTGGCAACGGAACTTAAAATTAAATTCTTAAGCATTATTAAGATTTAAACTACTCACGCGCGAAACGCAGAAGCCTCGCAAACAGTCGCTTTCCTAGGTAATTTCTCTTGCAAAGATGATAAAACATTTGACTTTCCAATGGGCTCAGAATAAATGATCATATTGGGATGGACAACGGTTTTAAATATGTCCAAATGTAATTGATAGGTAAGGTTGTTAGAATGTTAGCATCGAAGGCGTTAGTGAAGAGTACCCGATCGGTAATCCTTTAAAAAAGAAAACACAAACTTTAACTGATGGACAAATATAATGGCGGTTGTAGATAGCCTAGCAATCGCATTCACCAAGGTGAACTACGTAAATAGTAGTGCCACGTTATTTCTGGACTAAAAGATGTTATTAGGGTGGCCACAATGTGGATATGACTCCGACCGTGACTCAGAATGATTGTGGATTACCTTGGGGTGGGTGGGGGCCCCGGAGGTGCTCCCTTCGGCGCAAAGCGCGGAACCCTTGAATAGTCGGTTTTCAAGCCGCTTTTTTTAAATGGAAAAGTTGATGATCCCAAAATTGCAAATTGGATTATAAAATAATGATACTTGGGTAAAAGTGTTAGGTTGAATGGAGCAAAAGATCCTTAAAGTGTTTTTGAATCCACCCAATTACAGCTTGGGAATTGTTTTTTTAATACCGTTTGAGGGACCCCAAAATGGTTTTTTTTTCAATCCACTCTTAGTTATATCCCTCCACAATTGTTGGCCTTTTAATTAGCTATTCGAGCTGCAGACATGGGGATAACTATTTTCCTTCACTAAAATTAAAACAATAAATTTTAGCCAGGAAAAGCTGGATCTCCACATAAAAGGGTGACCATTTTTTAGAAAAAAATAATAATGCCAACTCGATGATGTACTAGAATATCAGTGACGAACGGATATCTACATAACCCTCAAACTGCTCAAATGAGCAATGGAGCTAAAGATAATTCACTAATCAGCCCGGAATAGCAGGACCTGTAGTAGTGAAAGAGTGTGCGATTCCGGCTTAAAATTTTGAGAATATTGAAATATTAAGATCATGACCTCCCTATGCATTGTTACATTTTCATGATGTATATAAAACACATAAGTAAGCCGTACAGTGTAAATGAAAATGTTGAGAAAGTATGGACAAAGACACGTTTAGATTAGGGTGGGTCTGGGACACGTCTAAGCAGAACAGTATTACATAACAAACGTAGCACACTTTTGTTCTTAGCTTTACGCGTATAATGTGGCGCAAATAGTACGCAACACCTGCACAAAATTACTTTAACGCTTGCGTCGCATTGGCGCAAGGTAAAATTGAGTGCGTACGGGGCGCATGGACCATCCACCTTAAATGCTGTATAAGGTGGTTCACCACAAATACCAGGTTTGGGCAACGAACTTAAAAATTAAAATCTTAATCATGTTACTTAATATTTTAACTACTCCCGCGCGAAACGCAGAAGCCTCGCAACAGTCGCTTTCCTAGATACATTTTCTCTTGCAAAGATGATAAAACAATTTGAATTTCCAATGTGGCTCATAATAAATGATAATACTTGGGTATGGACAACGGTATTAAAATGTCAAATCTTAATTGATAGGTAAGGTTTGTTTAGAATGTAGCATCGAAGCGTTCGTGAAGAGTACCCCGATCGGTTAATCCTTTAAAAGAAAACACAAATTTACTGATGGACAAATATTAATGGTCGGTTGTAGATAGCCTAGCTACATTGCATTCACCAAGGTGAACTACGTAAATAGTAGTGACGTTATTTCTGGACTAAAAGATGTTATTAGGGTGGCCACAATGTGGATATGACTCCGACCGTGACTCCGATTTATGATGTGGATTACCTTGGGGTGGGTGCGGGAGGGTGCCTCCCTTCGCGCGCAAAGCGCGGAACCCTTGTAATAGTCGGTTTTCAAGTCCGCTTTTTTTAAATGGAAAAGTTGATGATCCCAAAATTGCAAATTGGATTATAAAATAATGATACTTTGGGTAAAGTTATGTTTTGAATGGAGCAAAATATCCTTAAAGTGTTTTGATCCACCCCAATACAGGCTGGGAATTGTTTTAAATACCCCGTTTGAGGGACCCAAAATTGTTTTTTTTTTAAATCACTCTATATTTTATATCCCTCCACAATTGTTGGCCTTTTAATTAGCTATTCGAGCTGCAGACATGGGGATAACTTATTTCCTTCACTAAAATTAAAACAATAATTTTAGCCAGGAAAAGCTGTATCTCCACATAAAAAGGAGTGCACATTTTTTAGAAAAAATAATAATGCCAACTCGATGATGTACTAGAATATCAGTGACGAACGGATATCTACATAACCTCAACATGCTCAAATGAGCAATGGAGCTAAAGATATTCAATAATCAGCCCGGAATAGCAGGGGACTGTAGTGAAAGAGTGTGCGCTTCCGGATAAAATTGTGCATTTTTGCACACAAGTACTTTAGGCATTTATAATCCATAAAATAGATGAAAGCATTTGCCATCCCTTTTAATGGACCCCAGCTTGGATTTCTAGGTTATACAGGGGTCAAATTTTTAAAATACTGCAATCATTTTAAAAAAGCACATGACACTCTTTCTCAGATTAGAAGGATTCTAAAAAGGTATGGTTTACACTATCTATGGCTTATAGTTTAGGAGTTATGGGTAAAAACTGTAAAAATAGTGAAAAAAAATCAGTTTTGGTGTGTACATGGGTCAAAAGTTAAAAGTTGCTTTGATTCAGGTAATATGCGGTGCAAATTGTTTCCCTAACTTAAAGGATTGAAATAAGGAATAGTTTGCCTTATCTGTTATGCTTAGTTTTCACGTTATCCATTAAAAACACAATGAGTTGCAAAGTATCTGGTAACGCGTTGTGGAATCTTACAACGCGTTGCGAGCCTTTTGATCGCGTTGCGAGCTTCACAACGCGTTACATCAACTATACATCAAGAAGAAAATATGCGAAATATTTAAGACCAGCGGACTTACAATAGAAGCCAACCGGCAAAAATCATTAACTACCTCGTCGTCACCCTCCACCTCAACCGTGGAACAAATAGACCATATCTCAAACCAGGAAATATTCCTCTCTACGTAAACGCGAAGAGCAACCATCCACGGAGCATCATCCAGGCAATCCTCGAAGGTGTCACCCGCAGACTCTCCGGTATCAAGCGAAAGAGAGTCTAAAGATTCCACCAAAGTATACCAAGAAGCACTCAAGAAAAGCGGGTACAATTATAAGCTCGCATTCAAACCTAAGGATCAAAGAACAAGCAAAAAGCGAACCTGAAAGAGAAACATCTCATGGGTACAACCATCACTGGATTGGAAGGTGAAAACCAACGTTGGGCACCAATTCTTGAAAATCGTTAACGAGACTTTCCCCAAAGGAGATGGCTTAAAATAAATTTTCCAATAGGAACACCTTAAAGCTGAATTATAGCTGCATTGCGTGATATCAACTGCAGACGCGCACAACAAAAATAATGAAAACACAAGCACCGAAACCTGAAACCAAGCCCTGCAACGTACTACAGAAAGAAAACTTAATGACAGAAAATGCAGAACATCGGACGCTCTCTACCAGGCCACCGTGAAATCCGACGAAAGAGATGAAACATACGAGGGACTAATCAAAAGCAATTCAAACAAAGACTCGCAAACCACAAGCAATCAAGAAAGAAGCACACGTAGACACCAGACAGAACTCTCAAAGGACGCTTGTACCCTGCAAAGAAAGAAACAATGACTTCACAATAATTTGACTGGAAGGCCCCAGAGGGTGTTTTGAATCAATCCCATGATGCATTGCAATGTGCCTATACTGTACTGTACTAAACACATGTCAGTACTTAGGGATAAAAAGTGTCCCAAAAGTTCAAGAACAACAAGACATTTCATGATCATGCAAAAAATTCCCTAAGTACTAACACTTTGTAGGCTAAAATGGGTGTAAAAGTCCGGGGTTTTATGTGTTAAGAATAGGATTTTTGTGGGATCACATGACCTATTGAGGTGAATTTTCCCAAAACTGATGCATTGTGGGATTGACTCAATACACCCTCTGGGAAGGCCCTGAGCTACGCCCTGCCATACTCCAACGTTAGTAAACGATGTAATCTGTGCGTTATAGAGAATTTCTACAGTATCTGCCATCCAGAGATGGCAACTTTGAACAAGAGATCCGAATGTGAATAACTTTACACTCAAGAACTACACCGCTGTGTACGGGTACGAACGCGGACCTAGCCCGCTCGCATATCCCATTTGCGCAAACGTTCTTCATTAATTTCGTTTGAGATCGTCAAAATTCCCTGATAGGGCAGGTACCACCTTCTTGAAACAAATGCGTAGGAAGTAAATTGGTGAAGATGAGCGCCGCCTAATCCATCCGATTTTGGACTTTGCATTGCTCCTTAATCTAAGTAGAGCACTCGCTGAAGACATTTTGGTTTATAGATATAATAGTAATATACGAAACACCAACCAGTAGAACAAGTTGGATTTAGAAGTGGGTTTTCAACTAAAAAACAATAGATCATCTACAACATCTACAGCTACATTTTATGTAAAATCCCGATCATTCTACAGAGGAATCAATGGTATGGCCGACCTCGTGTGATTGATTTACTGCATTTATATCATAGCAATTATCCCCAATCGCCAATCATAAACGTGATACGTATTTATACTCATACTAACTCTTACGCATTTGTATCTTAACACTTCAGTGCCCAAGCTAAAAAACTTCCGTTAGTACCCAAGGGGGGTCCTAGCAGTAGCGTAGCCAGGTGGGGGCAGAGGGGCCAGAGTGCCCCCTCTGACAATTTTTTGAGGGGAAATGGGAAATAAAACTGATATTTATGTTAATCAGCCCTTTTTCGGATTGTTTTGCCCTGCGACCGGAAATTTTTTTGCTTGTGATCGGAAATTTTTTGGCAGCACCGGGAAATTGCCCCTCATAACCACTGGGCTGGCTACGCGCCTGGTTCCTAGGGACCCAACACAGATAACCACTTTCCCGTGGGAGTTGATCATGACACTAACACCAATAAATGGGGTCACATAAGAACAACATACCCACAATAAAAATGAAAATCCGAACTTTAACCTATGACCTATGGCCAATGAATTGTCACTCTTCGAAAAGAGTGGTTCGCACATTTCCATCCTCAGCAACTCCAATTTAAGGTTTTGAACTACAATAATTCATCTACTCTAGAATAACCAATTAAAAATAATCATTGCAAATATAGCCAAATTTATAAACAGTTCAAATTAATAAGTTCCCCCCCCCCCCCCCCCCCCCCCCGACAAAGGTGGCATTTTCTGGAAAGTAGGCTCCTGAACCTTTTCAAAAATATGAATGTTCACTGCAATGTTACCTTTACCATTTGATGTGGCAAAAACAAATCACAAATAGTTAATATCTCCCTGAAATAGGCGTCTTTATTAAATTTGATGACGAATTAAAAGTGGCACTTTCGTGCATAGGATTTAACAATCGAGAAAATCCAACGGAGAGAATCACCAACATTCCTAGTAAACGCAGGATCTACAGACACTTGGATTTGGTACCAATAGATTAGCTATGATCCTCCTCTCTTTCTATTGCTCCCAAACAGTAACAGCATGCCTAGAATTACGTCAGCTCCGTATAAAGTTCATGTCAGCATAACTGTCATTTTTCCATAGACACATGTAGAAATAGGGGAAAATTTTGTTTTTTTTTCACCAAAAAGTTTGGAATATCCGATTTCCATACGGTTTTTGCTCTCGTTAATGGGATATGACTAGATTAATACTTAGAGAGTTTTAATGTGGCTCTACCTTTTTGGGTCGGAAATATTGCGAAAATATCATTTTTTTCACCCTATAAGCCAGTATTGTATACTTTCCTCACCTGATGACGTATAGTGTCGTCATAATGGGAAATGTTGGCCTAATTTGATACCAATGGAAAGAAGACGCTCTCAGCTACATGTGGTACCAATTTATGGAATCGGATGTTTCAGAAAAAAAAAAAAAAAAAAAAAAATAATAGGGGAAAAAGAATTTAAAAAAGACTTTTATAAACTTGATTTTCTCGACTGTTAAAGCCTTATGCAACAAAGTGCCATTTTTTATTTGTCATCAAATTTTAATAAATGACGGTCGCTTCAGAGCGAAGGTCAACTGCGTGTCCAAACTTTTTTTGCCCTTAAATGTGTAACAATTTCCGTGTACATTTTAATATTTTTGTACAGGTTAAGGAGCCTAACGTGTCCAGACAATTTACCTTTGTCCGGGGGGACTTACTTTTTTTGACTGTTTCCAGCTTGTGTTTTTCTCAGAAACTTCAAATCGCCTTATTTTTTCCCATAGACTTACACAGTTAAGATCACGGCATGACAAATTAAAATTGATGCTATCCCATATAAAAGGTTATTTGATTAGTATTATTAATTAAATTACCTCCTAAGGTATATATCTAAATAAAATAATCCCAAATTTAATTTCTTTAATGGTTTTATTATAAATATCTTGATTTTTTTCACTTCCGTTAGTGCCCAAGGGGGGGGGGGTTCTAATGAAGCCATGGGCGATTTAATTTTTTTTTGTTCTTTGAGTTTGAGTTCTACTCGCACTCGGATTGGTGGTTCAGTGGTAATAATTAACGATTAAAGGGCCCAGAATTCAAACTTCAGTGTGATTTGGGGGACTAATTCGGTGTCCGGATCAATATTATTTGAGGGCATTCAACGGATTCATATTTATCAGGGAATTCAAATTTAAAGGCACTAACACTGATTTGTGTAATCCGAAAATCGAAAAAACATCAAAATCAGATTTGTTTCATGTATGTACAGTACCCTAACATATCCTGCAAATGAAAAGCCCAGAAGCGACCTAATAAGGATAAAATCGGATATATTAGTCTTTACTCTGTCCTTTCGGACACTTCTACAACACGTAACTGAATGGAGAGCCATGACACTGCGTTTTCTTCCTTTTCTGTCAATTCCTCATTTGGAAAAAGTACCTCATGGGAATTCTACAACTCGCCTTCACTTAAAGCCTATTCCTGCAGATTTTAAATATTTTTGACTCGTTCGGACGAAATCACTATAGTGTCTTTCACTGAACCTAATTAAGCAAAAAAAAATTGTTTGCCCCTCCGCGACCGACCCAAATCCCGAAAATCTCGGGTCGGTATTTTTTTTTAAGTCTTGAATTTGTCTATTTTACCTGTTTTTTCCGTTTATGAATGTGTAACAAATCACCAAAGGAAATCAACAAAGAAGTAGCTCGGATTTACACTCCTTGCACGCAAAACACTCACTATTCTTTGAAATGACAAGGAATTAGGAATGAAATTGTGTGTCAATATCAAAATGTGCGCTAAACACGAAGGAACATAACATTGTCCATTAGTTACGGCTGGCCGGATTACCGCACCGTATACTAACGATACAGAGTACAATTCCGACAAACACTGTAATATTCAATTTAAAACAAAATTTTGACGTGCAATGGTACCAAAACTTTTTACACAAATATAACGAGCCATTTTGAAAAAAAACCCCAGTTGAAACAGTTTATGAATAAAAAAAAATATCCTTCCATCTAAGCAGCGAAAAATATCACTATTGCATCAATACCTTCACACGTGCTGTCGTTACACTGTCAGCACATGTTTGCAGCGCGTATGACATCATGGACATTGCTGATTTCATGATACATCACGATGTAATCCACGGTCTACGCGTTGAGTGTTTAGACGCCGCCATTGAGGTAAAAATTGCTCATGAAAAGTTGGAACGGTAATTTGTTACAAACATCCAACCAAGTGGATTCGCATCATCATGGACATACAATAGCGTATGGGGAGTTGGCCATTCTAATTTTTGTTATTTTGGGGTAAAAAATGGCCAAAAAATGTCACAAATATCCAAAAACAGTAAATCACTCAGATGGTCCTTGCTTTTCTCATTTTTGCATCAGAACATGTGGAATGTACTCCCAAGGTACACAAATGAACCGGATTGAGTGCCAGCCATTCCAATTTACATGTTCTGGGAATCAATGGCCAAACCACCGCAAATTGTCCAAAATCCACAAATGAGTCATAAGGCCTTCCTTTCTCAACATTTTAATGGGAAAATGTACAGCTTACTTCTCAAAGAACGAAAATAATTGAATGAGTGCTATCCATTTCAATGACCTTTGTAGGTCAAATATCCCAACAGTTCAAATTTGTCCCAACTAATAATTAGTCAAAACCCTTTTCTCAAATACCTTAAGGGGGACATAGTTTAGCTATCCATTTTAATGACACAATTTGGAGTCAAAATGTCCAAAAAGGTAAAACATGTCCCAATATGATAAGCAGGGCCATAATGGGCTCTTTCTACATACGTAATTAGCACATATGTTGTTTCAAAGGAATATAACTAGGTTGATACAGTGCTAGGTAGCCACTTTACACATTTTGTAGTCACATTGGGCTAAGGGATCAAAATAAACTCAAGATTGGTGATCTAAAGTTCTATGGTGAAATATATCAGAAACATCATTAACTATGGTTGATCAATGAATTAATGGATAATTTGTCCTAATGTTATGTATCCTTAATTACATGGCTATTCCAATCCTTAGCTTGAAGTTTACCACAAATAGGTAAGTTAGCTATATTGCCCTATTTGTCAAAATTGTTAACAGGTCATAATTCGCGACAAAACCACAGTACATTAAAGTTTACGCATGAGTTTGGGCCATTATAATGGACTTTCTTGGAGGGAACAAAGAATTTTTTACGGTTACTCATAGGCTATGCTTACACGAATGATAAAAGTTACTAAAAAAACGCATTTATTGACTTAATGATTGCATATTACAATGAGAAACTATCTCCATTTGATTTTCTTTTTTTTTAAAACATGTTAACCTGCAACAATACTAGATAATCGCGGTTGAGTGTTTATTATAATTTTTTTAGGTTTGAATAAAGTCGAATTAATCATTTTGTAAAGCATAACCGGAAATGGGTTGAAAACAGTCCACTGTCCCAATTTTTACTGCATATTCATGTTATGTTTAAATGGGTCCAAGATGTCCATTTTTTCCAACACTAGGAGTTGAGCAAAAAAGTTCTCGTGTGTTAGGCATTGCCTATTTACATTTTTAATGCTTTAAATTTTAGCTGTAATATTGATCAAACTCATGTCCAAAATTAAAACAAGTAGCATCCTACGCTAATCTTGTTAGATCACTTTATAAACGCATAATACAAACTTACAAAAGCAAATTATTACCTTCTCGTGGAATGAATTAACAATTTCCAATTTTTAGAGCCAGATATAGAGGACAAGCAATTGGCATATCAAAATTCAATGTATAAAACGATTATACATGTATGTACCTGTCGTAATTTGTGGTCATTCAGATGTGGTCAAATTTCCAAAGACATTATTATTTGATATATGATTTTTATTCATACCTAAATTTGCTATGTTAATGGTACGCCCTAAAAATATAAACATTGCATATTAAGATGTGTTAAAAAAATAAGACAGTAATCTAGCTGATTATAAATGTCGGTTAATTTTACCCATTTGAACTTAACATCCCAGATCTAGAAAATCAACACCCTGGTCCTAACAACTATTAATACTCAATAGAAATCTCTACTAAATTACACAGGGTAAAATTTTTAAAAATATACAAGTCACACGTTTTATCAATTGTTTATACATTGTAGTTGATTTTGATTAATTTTTGGAAATTTAACCTTTCTTGTCCAGTCGACTCCGAAATCTATGACTGGCTAGCAGTCTGTTACAATGTTTACTTAATTATATCCCGCTGGGATTGTAAACGCCATATTTCTTTTGACCTTACTGTGCAAAATAGCGACAATGTCAGAGAGAAGGAAAAAAGTGATACGTTTCGTTATTTCACACCATTTTTGATTTGATCAGTTTGGATGAAACTTTGTCCTATTATTTCCACTTGACTCAGGAAAGAAATCTGTAAAATTAATGGCTAGTAGCACTCTTTTATGATGAAAAGGCAAAGCACTTAGCTGACTGCTTTGAAAAGAGGGAATGTTATAATGGATTTGGCCATTTCAACAACTAAATCTGTTAATTAAGCCAACTAGCATCTATAAAACGTATTATGACACATTGGATACTAAGTGATTTGAACCAGTTTGGGACCAATTTGACCTTATTCGGTTCATTTTGATCCAAAAATATGAAACTAGAAAGGACAAGCACTAAGCTACCTCTTGACATTCCTGGCTCTAACAGCAAATGTTCCTTGAAAATTGGTGAATGGTGAACGAAGGTGTTGGGATGATGTATTCGTTTTTGGACAGTTTTTGGCCAATTTTACTTCAAAAATCTATAAATCGGAGGGCTTCCATTTTAATCTCTTAAAATAGACTCCTTTGAAGGTTAATGGACATGTTCTAATCAAATTATTTTAAGAAAGGAACGTATTTGAACCGAGTTACCTATTTTTGGACAAATTTGACGTTTTTGGCCATTTGCATTTTGACCCCAATTTAAAAAATTGAAATGGCTTCCATTTATCCACTTGCTTAAATATTGGGGGGGGGGACTCATTGGAAGGTAAAGATTGAACATGTTCTGATCGATGATTTTAAGAAAGGAATGATTTCGAATTGTATTCTGATTTACCTATTTTTGGACATTTGACCTTTTGTTGCCATTTTGGCCCCAAAATTGGTAGATTTGACATGACTTCTATTATATTGACTTAAATATGATCCCTTTGAAGGTAAATGGACATGTTTGATAAGATTATGTAATGAAAGGAATGGCCTTTCGATTAGACGTGTACCTATTTTTGGACAATTTGAACTTTTGGCCATTTAACCCCAAACATTTGCAAAAGTGGAATGTCTTCCATTATATTCACTTAAAATAGACTCCTTTCAGTGGCGGCACAGACCCTCTTTTTTTCTGGGGGGGCAAACGGGGGGCAAAGTGAAATCTTGGGGGGGCAAAAACGTGAAATGGGGGGGCAAAATATGAAAATTTGGAAATTTTTCACCAATTTTGGCCCCAACAATCGCTGATTTTTGGCCCAAATCACTGAATTTTGCCCGAAATCCTTCATTTTTCTTTTTGACCAGGGGGGGCAACTGGGGGGGCAAGAAAAAAATTTGGGGGGGGGGCAATTGCCCCCCATGCCCCCCCCCCCACCCTGCGCCGCCGCCACTGACTCCTTTGAAGGTTAAATGGGCATCTTCTGATAGATTATTTGAAGAACGGAATGGCATTTGACTGATTTAAATATTTTTGGACAATTTTGACCTTTTTGGCCATTTTTTGACCCTAACATAAAACATGTAGAAAGGCCAAACACCCCATACGTTGATACGAATCCACTAGGTTGGACCTTGTAACAAACAACGCCGACAAAAGTCATAGTTTTGATCTTGGCCGGCGTCTATTACAGCTTGAAAGGTTGTGAGTGGTTTAGCTGTGTTACACTTACGATTTAATAATAACATAACAAGGATGGCAGCTTGCAACTATGCACCGTACAAATAGCCATCGGTCCGAATGGACCATGGCACTCGGTCTGCGCACGAGGCCCAATAGTGTACGCGGACGGGATCGGCGTTGTCCTCCGTTCCCCCAGTGTAAATTGTCAAACTAAACATCAACATGAGGGAGGGAGACTTTTTCAAAAAATTAACGTTACGTTACAAATAACAATTTTTCTAATAGATATTGAATGCCCCTCTACGCATTTAGCTGGATTTTACATGAATTAGCAATCACTTTCGGAGAAATGAGTTAAAAAAATACAAAAAAAAAAAAAAAAGAAAAAACCCGACCGACCGACCTTCATGATTTTAAGCTGGGGGGGCAACACAGGCATTTTTTTTTGGCCTATGGTGTACAATTGCATACTACTAAGAAACAATGTTAATAATGTTTTGCCAACTTTACATTGACTATATTTGAACTGAGTCATTCTTTCGTCTTTACCTGCCATCTAGAATATCCATGCGAAAGAGACTGGAAAATACACAATAATCGGTGCTACCAATTTGCTCTTATACAACCCAAACCACGTATGAGAAAGCGGAACAAGAGTGTTGAACGTCTAGATGAAACTTCTTTTGAGTAATTAAAGACGCTATGACAAGGAATTATTAACGGTAAGTCATAATATACAATAGTGTGTAGGAAAACTAAACATAGAAGACACGTCCACCCTCCTAATGTCCTTTCGTCTACCTAAGATACTATTTACAACCAACAACAACAAGAATAGGTGTGTGCGATCTGTTCGCCTCGTTCTTTCCACGCCTTGAAGCAATGTGATCTTCGTTCCTTGTTGGAGGGAGGGCCACGTTTCTATGAGCAGTTGATTCTTGTTGGAGTGTTTGTTTGTTTGGGTATATGGGTTTTTACTTGTTAGGTACTAAAAGACAATATGCATCCGACGCACGCACGCACACGTGCACAACAAGATCGGCAGATACGGACACATGTGCAGCCTCGCATTCGCATTTCAAAAAGACTTGCTGATATCAAAAAAGCTCCATTGGAAAAAACCAGGTGAGTACGAGTAGTCTAGGGCGACCGCAACACTAAATCACTCCACGTTTTGTTAATTGGGGGTAGTTCCGGTAAAAAACTGCAAGGCAAATTGGCGTGGCATGGTACAAAGATATTATCATTGTGAGTCTGAATACGAAAAAAATGACACATTGTATAGCAATGATCAATACTTCTAATACCGGAAAATAAAGAAAGAAAATTAGAAATTGAAACTGGCAAGAAATTAACGCTTCGGAATAAGTACCCCGTGCTCGGATGCCGGCAAAAGAGTTTTAGTGTCAGGTTGGAAAAAAAAGTGGTTTGTCAGTCTCGTATTCAAAAATCTATTCCTGTATCGGTATAAAATGACCAAGATTTTTTTTTTAAAGATCTTTATTTTTATATATGGTCCAGAGTTTTTAATAGAAACCAAGTCTTGTGTTTGCATTTTCAATTAATTTGAATTATGGGTACGTGTTATTACGTGAATACGATGTTACTGTTTTGGTTTCGGTGACCAAACTCCCATGCATGGGAAATCGTTTTGAGTTGGGTCCCTAGGACACTAACGGTTTTTTTTACTGGGCACTTAGGATTGGTTGCCATTTTATTATATTTTTTAACCATTGATTAACAGATGTAAGCCAAGAAGCCTTACAGTAACGGGCAATACTGTAATTGGTGTGGTTGGCCAACGTCTGGTGAATTGGACATGGGTCAACGGAACAAAGTCACTTATTGCCAAGATTGGATTAGTAGTGGTGAGTTGGGTTGTTACTTTTTATATCTAAATTAGGTATGTTTGTGTGTCTGTCTGCCCGCTCTTTTTTCCGGAGGAGGGTCGGGGGTCGTTACGCTCACGAAATCTGGTGGCTGGGTGGTTGTAGCGTGATCCGCGCCGACCCAAATGTAAAAGGGTCCCAGGAAATGATATAAACCTACTCCAAATCTTTGTGGGAAATTCCATTCCAAAAAAATTAAAAATATTAAAAAAAAAAAAATAGACCTGGGAACAGATCTAATTTACAAGGACGGCCTTTTGGGAAGGATGGTTGATCCCTTAATGAACCATTGAGGTGACTTGACCTCTGACCCCGTTGAACTTCACCCAATATGTAAAAAGTCATTAAATGTATTGTTATGTGTTAACAACTTCTTACAAGGATCAATATTATTAAGTTTCAACTCATCCAAGCATGTCAGGGATTTGACTTTTACCCCTATAACGTGACCCATGGGTTAACGGATGGGGTCAACTGTACTGTCTGTATTTATTTATGTATAACTTTCAGCTCAAAAAAATGTTTTTCGGGGGAGTTTGTTTGTAGATTTTACCTTTGACCTACAGACCTTTGACCTTTGGGTGGTCGGACTATCATAGACCTATTTTACCATTTTTTAATGTTACCACTCACTGCCAGCAATAAACGGCCTTTCTCGTCTTCTATAGGCTGAGGTATATAGCATTTGGTCTATTTTTAGCATTTTTACCACAAAATTGACCATTGACCCCCTAATGACCTTGACCCCAATGAAAAAAACTCAATACGCTCCAAAAATGCATGTGTTCCAATTTAATTAAAAAAATCTATTATGGCTTAATTTCTGGAGATAAAAATTCTTGAATTTATTAACCTACTACTAAAAACCGGGGACATACCTTAAATGATCTTTGACCCCCAAAATAGAAAATACTTTGCATACATCAGGTAACACGAAAGCATATCTGCAAGTTAAAAGTCACTGTATTAAAAAAAATCACAAAATTAAAAAACTAAAAAATTAAAAATTTTTGAATATTTTTGGGTTCTTGACCGGAAGTTCCCCCTTAATGACCTGTGACCCCATGCCGAGCACAACGTTTGTGAAGGGTCCTAAGCTGCTCAGATGTGACGAGTCACGTGACCATGCAACGTGGCATATACCAGATAGCTATTTTTGAAGATTTTTGAAGATAGATTTTACACATTTAAGACCGGAGTGCCCCCTTAATGACCAGAGATTGACCTCTCGACCCATAACTTTTGTGAAGGGGTTCAAGCTGCTTCTCATGGATGAGTCACGTTACCGTGCCAATGTAAACTGTAAGAGGAGATACAGTTTAAAGAAAAAATCAAACGTTTGACCCCTTGACCCCTAGATGACCTCGACAGGGGTCAAAATTCATATGTCAGGAATGGGATGACTCAGCGATCATTGGTGCAAGTCTGGTAAGAATACGTCCAAAACAGGATTGAGCTAGAGGCTTGAAACGTGACCAGAAGGATGTATGCCAGGAAAACAAGAAAGAAAAAGGAAGCATTCATCAAAAACAGAACAGACGGCCTGAAGCCGGCTTTGTTTATAAAAAATTAAATCAAAATCTACCAGTGGCAACATTTTGTGAAATATGATTCATGTGAATCGGTATTTTTCCGCGGGAGGTGACGCTCCCTCGGAAACATACCTCGCCCAAACACAACGACCAAAGATTTCACACACTGAACCTCAACAAAGTGTTGCGCAGTTATTATTGTCCTAATCTAACACCCCCTGTTTTTGTAACAAGTTAAGTTTTTTTTTTTTTTAAATCCATTCCTTAACTTGGAAACAACTACTAGTTAATGACACTATCAGTGCATCACCCGAAAGAGTGAAAATATTTGAAATAGCTTAAAAGTGAAGGATAATTCTGTAGAATTATTTTTGTAGAAGTAAGAAGTTTAATTTTTTGTAACTGAACTATTTAGACAACAAAGAAAGAAAACAACTGTACAAAAGATATAATTCTCCATTCAGTTACGTGTTGTAGTAAGTGTCCGTACGGACAGGATTGACCAAATATCTGATTCTGTCCTTATTAGGTTGCTTTCAGACCAAGCACTTGTAGGATATGTTAGCATCGCTATTCTACTCTTTCCTTACAGCAATTCAAACATTTCTCATAAATAAACATAACAAAATCAAAAATTAATTTAATTTAAGTAATTTTTGAGAAAATCAAAAACAAATGGTACAATTGGTACTCATGGCATCTGTTTGCCGCCAAATTTCAGGGCGATAATTTTTTCATTTGTCTTTGTTTGTTGTTATGTTTTAGAGTATTCTTGACATGTGATGAGTTTTAATATTCCTATTGAAATGCGTCCTTTTATGTTAGAGTCCATATTTCCTTTTTGTGTTGACAACCACCAACGGGCATGCGCAAGACCTTGGACCACAAAGTGTTAAAATCGCGCTAAACAACTTTCTGCAATATGGGCCTTTTACTAACAAAGCCAGTAATTGGAAAGATGACCTTCCCTAGTATTTCAACAGTCGCTTCTCTGTCATGCCACGATAAACCCATGGGAATCAAATGACATCAGTAATCATCATATTAGACCGGGAGCCAAAACTCTGAAAGCTGCTTAAAAAAAGTTTTACCTGACACACCCACTGCTATAAC